>JAVQJL010002160.1:0-80956 GCA_036024295.1 Nannoperca obscura
GTAAGAGGCTAACATTAGCAACTAGCTATCAGCTGTTATTTACTGGCATGCACGACTAATGTCACGTTCATACCATGGCCACTTGCAAACAGTTAAAAGGCAGTGTCCAGTCACAGAAATATGCCAGATCTTCCCAGATAGTCCGTTTACCCCTGTGACCGTGCTCCAACTCCAAGCCTCCCTCGTCCAAACCATTTCTGTCTCCGCCATGCCGCCACCTTGCTCAATCCTGCCCAGGCCAGCCCAGCTCCCCGGTTCTGACCCCCCGTTCTGACCCCCCGTCTGGACCGGTTTTCAAGCTGCCACTCCCCTGGCTCCCGCGACCTCCCTCCTCCTTGCAGCTCCCCTGTGTTTGAATAAACTCCTGTTGCTTCTCTGCCACCAGATTGTCTGTGTACTGCTTAGTGGGTCCACACTCCCTGCGTGTGTTTCAGCCATATATTACAGAACGATCTGGGCACCATTGACCCCGCAGGACAAAAACAAGAAGCATCGGACTTCCGACGGGTCCTCACGGACCAAGCGGCTCTCATTGGACAACACAACCAGTTTCTGCTGACCTTACTGGACCAGAACCAGACACTGGCTGATCAATTGGCCCAGCTCACCGGCCAGGTTTCTTCCCTAACTACTCAGCTTGCCTCCTCTGTTTCTCCCCAGCCTCCTGCAGTCCCGATACCTGAAGCTCCGGCTCCACACTCTCCTAGCCCCTCGGCCGCGGACGCCCCGATAACTACGCCCGAGCCCTTTGCCGGGGAACTGGATAAGTGCTGGGGGTTTCTCCTTCAGTGCTCCCTGGTGTTTTTGCAAAAGGCCTCTCTCCTTCCCTTCCGACCAGACCAAGGTACACTATGTAATTGGGTTATTAGGGGGCATGCTTTGGCTTGGGCTGAGGCTCTCCTCCATATGATGCGTTTGTGCTCCATTTGAAGTCTGTATTTGACCATCCCAATCACCTCGGGAATGCTAGTAACTGCCTTTTGAGTCTCCGCCACCTCGAGTCACCTCGCCCCTACCGAGCGAACTAGACGCATGAACTCTGGTGAGTGTTTGTACTGTGGCCAGAGGGGCCATTTTATTGCCCTGTGTCTGGTGAGGCCAAAAGACCAGGCTCGCCAGTAGCAGTGGGCGTACTGGCGAGCCAGCCTTTTCCATCTGCCCCTGGTTGCTCCAGACTCCTGGCCCATGCTAAACTTTGTCACTGCAATCTTGTTTTACCTCTGGCCCTTCTGGGGCTGAGGACTATTTTCTGGACAGGGATCTCGCGGTCCAATCTGGCTTTTGCCCTAGACGACAGCCGGCTAGCATCTATCACCGAGTGTACCTCCCCTCTGATGACCATTATCTCCGGCAATCATCGGGAACGGATCCGGTTTAAGATTATCTCGGCCCCTGAGTCCCCATTGGTGTTGGGTTCCCCCTAGTTAAAGGCCCATAACCCCCAAATTGATCTGCTGGGAGTATCACAGGCTGGGCTCACTGTCTGCAGTTGGCCTTGTCGCCCACAGAGGGCGACCCCGCTCCACCCAAGGTCGAACCTCCAGACTTGTCCTCTATACCTCAGGCTTACCACGACCTGGTGGCGGTGCGCCATCGAACTCCTCCCTGGGGCCCCCCTTCCCTCCAGCCGGTTATACAACCTGTCACAGCCAGATAGGGAGGCCATGGAGGTCTACATCCGTGACTCTCTGGTGGCCGGGATTATCCGCCCACGGCGTTTAATACACCATTAGGACACTTTGAATACCTGGTGATGTCTTTCGGCTTGACAAACACTCCGGCAGTCTCCCAGTCCCTGGTGAATGATGTCCTGAGGGATTTCCTCAATCGTTTCGTGTTTGTCTATCTAGATGATATTCTGATTTTCTCTAAGTCCCTTCCAGAGCACATCCAACATGTTTGCCTGGTCCTACAACGACTGCTGGAGAATCTGCTTTACGCTAAGGCTGAGAAATGTGAGTTTCACCTACCCTCTGTCAGCTTCCTAGGTTACATCATCGGGCCTCAGTCACCCACGTGAAAACATCTCCAGAGGTTCCTGGACTTCGCCAACTTTTACCAGCGTTTCATCAAGAACTTCAGCCGTGTGATCGCCCCCTTAACCAGGCTGACTTTCCCCAAGGTGCCCTTCCTCTGGCCCAGGGAGGCTGGGTTGGCGTTCTCCGAGCTGAAGAAGTTGTTCACCAAGCTGAAGAAGTTGTTCACCACTGCCCCTGTGTTGGTCCTGCCTGACACCTCATGCCAGTTCATTGTCGAGGTGGATGCTTCAAACGCTTGGCGTGGGGGCCGTCCTTTCCCAACGCTCGGGCCCTGATGGTAAGGTCCACCCAAGTGCCTTTTTCTCACGCAGATTTTCCGCGGCCGAACAAAACTACAATGTGGGCAACCGGGAGCTCCTGGCTGTGACGATGGCTCTGGAGGAGTGGCGACACCTGTTGGAGGGCTCTGAGCTTCCCTTTGTGGTACGGACTGATCACAAAAACATGGCATATATACAGTCTGCTAAACGCCTGAACTCTCGATCAGGCTCGTTGGGCCTTGTTTTTCAGCAGGTTCAACTTCGTCCTCAGCTACCGTCCTGGCTCCCGCAACGTGAAACCCGAAGCCCTGTTCCGCTTGTTTTCCTTTGAGGACTCCACTTCCTGCTCTGACCCCCTCCTTCCCCGTCCTGTGGGAGATCGAATCTGCAGTCAGGGAGGCACAGCAACTTCAACCAGATCCAGGTACTGGCCCCCCGAACTGCCTATTTGTCCCAGATTCTGTCCGATAACAGGTGATCCGATGGGTGCATTCTTCCTGCTCTGCCTGCCATCCTGGAATGAGACTCACCCTGTCCCTCCTCAGGCGGGACTTCTGGTGGCAGTCCATGAAGGCAGATACATGCTTGTACGTGGCCGCCTGTGCAGTCTGCGCCCGGAACAAGACCTCCCACCAGCCTGCCGCGGGCCCCCAATCCAGTGGCCAGACTGAGCGGGCGAACCAGGACGTGGAAACAGCCCTTCGGTGCATCGTCAACGCCTTCACCGGCTCATGGAGCTCCCACCTCAGCTGGGTCGAATACGCTCACAACTCCCTGACCTGCACGGCTACAGGTATCTCCCCTTTCGAGGCCTTCCTGGGCTACCAGCCCCCATTGTTTCCCTCCCAAGAACAGGAACTAGCGGTTCCCTCCGTGCAGACCCACCTCTGCCGTGGAAGACCACCCGCACAACCCTGCTCCGGGCATCCTTGGCGACCAAACACCAGGCTGACCTGCGCCAGGTTGGCACTCCGGCCTACCGGCCAGGCCAAGGGGTTTGGCTGTCCACAAAGAACATCACCTTGCGGGCGGAGTCCAAGAAGCTCTCGCCCCGTTACATGGGCCGTCCCCATAGTTCGCATTATCAACTCAGTCGCTGTCAGGTTGCAGCTCCCTAGGTCCTTGAGGGTCCATCCCCCCTTCCATGTCTCTCAGTTGAAGCCCATGTCCTCCAGCCCGCTCTGCTCTCCTCCAGACCCCCCTCCACCCGCCTGTCTTGTGGGTGTTCAGCCAGTCTACACAGATAAAACCTGGCTCATCTCTCCAGTCTTCCCAGATCGTCCGTTTACCCTTGTGACCATGCTCCAACTCCAAGCCTCCCTCATCCAACCCATCTCTGTCTCTGCCACGCCGCCACCTTGCTCGGTCCTGCCTAGGCCAGCCTGGTTATCTCTCCCATTCTGACCCCCTGTCCGGACCAGTTTTCAAGCTGCCACTCCCCTGGCTCCTGCGACCTCCCTCCTCCTCGCAGCTCCCCTGTGTTTGAATAAACTCCTGTTGTTTCTCTGCTACCAGATTGTCTGCATACTGCTTAGTGGGTCCACACTCCCTGCGTGTGTTTCAGCCATACATTACAGCCGCAGCGTTTTCGCTTGATAACTTTAACGATTCCTCATTTGTCGATTCGTTTTCTGTTGATTGACTGAAAGATAATTTTCACAGCTGACATCTGTCCCTGTGGCTTGTCAGAGGTGTGATAGTGGTGTCCCACTATAAGCTATGACATTGTGACAGTGAGCAAGCACCAACTGGACCTTAAACTGAAACAGCTAAAAGGAATTCAGCCCTCAGTTTTACTATTTACACATGTGCTTTTCCTATTATGACGCAACAAAATGTCTTCCGTGCAATAGGTATATTGATTATTTACTAACTGTCTCTGACGTTGGTAGCTAAATGTTCACACAAAGCGTTTTTGACTTCGATCTGTCTGTTTCAAGTTCAGTGGAACTGTACAGGTTATTGACAGGTTGTCTCTCTGTGTCTTAACCATCCCATCCATCTGCGTGTTCCCTTAATTGCCTTGCAACCGGGAACTTGACAAGGATTCCACTGTCTGTTGTTACTGGAAACGGAGATAAATAAACCCGATCGACTGTCTTATTGATTACTTGTCACGTCTCTCTGTTGACGGGACTTGCGCAAAGGGGGGGAGCATCGATCAACATTGATGGGGATGAGTTTGTATCTTGAGACGTGCATGCGTGTAGGTTAGGCCCTCTCATCAAGCAGTCCTCAGAGATAAATACGTCCACAGCCAACACCAGGCCTATCAATACTACTTCCGCAAATTGTCTCAGGAGCGCATCGTAATCTGTCTCCCATGCTGGATACTGAGTCCAGAAGCGGTTGTTAAAATGCACTTTGCTTCAATACAAGCCAGACCAGGTCATTAATCAGTCACACGTTACCTTCTGCTTTTGAGTTTTATTCACCTGATCCGTATACCAAGTCTGCAAAATATGTAACCCACAATCAGTCAGACCTATTTTTCCCATACTGTTGTGACATGGGGATTTACAATGCGGCTGCAGGATTCTCCAGAGAATTCCATTTATCTATTCATGTATTATTTAATGTTTGATAGGACTGTTTGGATGCTGTATGACTACACACATCAGTAAATCAGCAATTACTTCCCCAACTGTTATGTCTCAAACACTACAGGAGAGTAGTCACTAGAGGGCGGTCTAATATAAAGAATGTTCAACAACACGGTCGTCTATTCACACTGTATTCAGCCTCATGCAATAAGTAGAAGAGCAAGCACTGATACAGAACCATAGCGCATTTTCTGGTCTTGGTCCTTCACTTTTGTTGATTTTTATTATTTTGAAACATGCACATGAAATTAGTTGAAATGGTTTTGTGACTTAATTTTGGGGTAAATTGTTGACAATTCAATCGCCCACATATAAAATAAAAACATTATCCTCTTAGGATGATAGTCAGTGTTTTGGAAATATACAATTATGTATATTTTCATCTTGACATGTTGCGGACATATTTGAAATAAGTGCAACATCGTTTTAATGTATAATAAAAAATATCAACCCACATTTGTTATATTCGTCTATGAAAAAATGTTGGATTAAACGACATAATTATATCAAAACGTCTTAAACAATAGAAGGTTTTATCAGGCATGTAGGTTAGACCTACATTTTACTTTAGATTGTCTCACTCTTTTTATTTATTTATTTATTTACATTTTTTTAAATCTGTTATAGCGATTTCGTTTTTCGGACCTCCTCACCTTGAAACTTACTGGGCGTTTAAGGCCCTCATGTTTAATATAACTTCTGTCAAAAATACAACATAAAAATGAATCCAATGGAAAAAAAATATATTTATGTGGACATTGAATCAAATTTGAACCAATATTTTCCTCTCGTTATCTGCTTTAAAAGTCATTTTTAATATTTAAACTGGGGAGAATATATCAACTCTTTGCCCAGTGAAGAGGGACTATTTCCTCCGTTGGAGTATTATTCCATTGCATTAGCAGTTCATTGGAAGCTTTCACTGCGTTTGATTTGGTCGATAATTCTCCACACAGGGGCAGCAGGCACTGGGCCAAATATATGTTTTGCATTGTTTAACACTATACGACACACTTGCAAAACAGCAAGAAGAGGAGGAAATAATTGCAACATTACGTAGGTGTGAGGAATAGATGAGATACAAATAAAGCCTTGACTGAACACCTACAGTTTAAGATTCAGTAGGCGTAACAGCCAAGACAAAATGTGGGCCTGCAGTGTTGAAATTTGGCTGTTTTCTAATTTGTATTAGTAAATGTGTGTCTGTCTGTTTTTGCTTATTTAGACCAGATTTGAAATAGAAACGTAGTAATAATACAGTATTTAATATTATTGTTATAATTATTATGTAGCCTACCTTAAACGAAAGATAATATTCAATGTCTGTTGTTTTTAATAATTGTTCAACTTCCCAGGATATCAATATTCTCATTTTACATGTTTTATTTAGTTTCTAGACACGGGTTTGGTTGGACAAAGCAGTGATAAATATCCCTGTTGATCACTTGATGGATTACCTTGCTCAAAGGTCACGCGGGCGCTGGTAATTTCCTTGTGCCGGAGGCTCCCTTTTCACTTTTAGTCTGCCTCGACAGCCCCCAACACAGATCATGTTATTTTTTTTAACCCCTTAACAACGGAGTAAGCTACAACTGTAATACAGCGAGATGTAGTCTCCCAAAACAAGGTGGCGAAAACCCGCGTGAATGAACACGTCCTCGCTTTAAACAACGTTTAATTAGAGTCGTTTGTTATACCTGGTGTTTGTGTGTGTGAATGCAAACGCAAAGTGGAAGAAGCGAGGCAATCTTTTAGTTTATACTTGCAACCACGGGGGTCTCGAACCCAATTAATTTCCAATAATTACAGTCCACGGGGCTGCGGGGATGTGCGCGCCGCTCCGCCCTGCCACCGGGTTCAGCGTGTCACAATCAAATATGTTTTGAGGGGAAAAAAAGCCTCAGAAGGCAGAAGAGACAAGGGAAGAGGAGAGTGAATTATTGCGGTGAATGAAAACTGTTTCCATTTAGGCTAATTGAGCGCGCAGCCTAGAGCGCACTCTCTCTCTCTCTCTCTCTCCCTCGCTCTCTCTCTATCTCTCTCTCTCCCCCGTGAGTTCTCGCCACCTTCTCGGGCGCGGCGTATCGGCGCAACCCACTTAATAGCACCGTTTATGTCATTACAGTGGAGGTAGAGTGAGGCACAACCACAATAAAGTATCAAGTATTAACTTCTCTTAACTCGGCCGTTTAAATTAGGAATAACGATTCAGAGATATCCCAGTTCAGATTACTTTTTTGTTTTTTTTATGTAAATGTTATGAGGAAATACCTTTTTTTTGTGAATAAGTCGCACGAAATGGTTTTTGGGATGTTGTTTGCCCAATTGTGCACAGATCACATATACATATACAATGTGCAGTAGATTGCCATGTGGCATGTTCTGGTTTTGGTCAGCCTTTAGATGAGTTGGTCATGCCATGGCATGATGTCACGACTTCAATCCGTTTCAACACACCTTAAAATCGATAGCTCGAGTTCACAACCCATTAAAGAGTTCATCTGCGAGGTCAGCATGATCTCATGCGGATCTAATTAATTACCAATTACTTTAATTATACGCTGTCTCTATTTGGGGTCAAATAGGCTACACCTTTATGATATCAGCGCATGCACTGGTGCGTGGATACAATATTACAGTTTTTTTTTCTCGTAAGTATCACCAATGAAATAAAAAGAATGGTAACAAATCACGATGTGCTGTTTTTGTATCTGGCTGGTGCTGATATATGACTCAGTATCGAAATATGCTTCTATAAAATGTTTATGTGATAACAGCAGACATGCAGTGCTTTTATTGACTTTTAGTGCCTGGATGGCATGCATTTATGAGTGTGGCCTTTTTCTTCAAATCCAGAGCGAAACAAAGTTGACTCAAACATCATTCCACCCACTGAGATGAAGGTTTGGATGAAGCCCCCCACACCCCCTTTTCTTTCTTTCTTTCTTGAAAGAGCAGTTTTTCCTTCCAAGTTAAATCGAGTGAAAACATCCTTTTCGAGCCTTCAGCAATTACCAAGTGATGAAATTTACGCACTGCAACAGAAACGTCTCAAACAGGCATTAATACTAAGCACTTAACATATTAATAATTGTCAGCACAAAGAAAGAGAGGGAGAGAAAACCTGGGCACTCGCATATTAGAGCTGTCAGTCGGGTGCCCAAGCAGGAGAGGGAGTGAGGGGGGACGTTTTTTATTCATTTTCCGGTGCTCGGTATAATGGTCAAAACACAATTAAAATATATAGAACCTTTTAATGACTATATCCAGCATTGGTAATTTAAGTGAACATTGATTAATGCGACTTCATTTAAAGAGAAAAGGTGGGCAGTAAGGATTGAGAATAAGGGACGTAATAATTAATGTCCTCAGCGCTCCGTAGATCCGGGGTGCTGACTGCTCTGCAAGAAATATCCGTCTTATGAGAGCATTTCATTTAGCGCTCATGTCTCAAAAAACTTTTCTTTAGAAAGAGAGTCACGTCTCTATTGCATCAGGTAGACTGACTTGATTTTATTTTAAGTTTTCTTCTGTTTGACTGCTTTGCATTTCCTTGTCCTGCCTTATTTCAAGATACACGACTCCTGTTTTGAGATAAGTTCCGAAACAAGTAAAAAAAAAAAAATGGCCCGGACGCATCTCGATTACAAAGTTTCCTCACGTGTTAAATAAATAACACGGCTGAATCTGAGGCTACAACAACAACGTTGGGCTTTTTTTTTTTCCTCTTTCTTTTTTTTTTTTTTTTTTGCAGTGTGCCCCGCTTTCTCACTCAGTGATCGTTTGAAAGTCTGACACGAAAGGGAGATGTCCGCGATGTCCTCACATCTCGATCAGATCAGGTTAATATCAAAGTGATAAATCGTCCCAAACTTTTTCTGGCACTTGCTGCCGGCAGATTATACGGGGCTGTGCGCATGTGCGAAGGTGTCCAGACTGACAATGCTGGAGAGATAGCGCGTTTTGGATTGAGAAACCCAGAGAAAAAGGACAGAGAAAAAACAAAAAGGAGGAAAAAAGATCCAAGGAAAAATCCAAACAAACCCACGCCGAGAGACTGGCACCATGAGGTCCAAAGGCAGGGCACGGAAACTGGCCACGAGTAGGTGCAACATCCCTTTCTTTTTTTTTTCTTTTGAAACATGCCATCTTATATATATATACCTCTAGACTGTCGCCGTTATCACTGCGCTTATTAATAGTTTCTGTAACGATTTCATTTCCATCAAGAAAACCATAATCCTCACTTTCACCCGTTAAAAGTGACAACATGATAACGCGGAGGGGGGGAGAGAATGAAACGCTGTCGCAAGAAGAGTGTAAACTTTAAAGTTTAGAGAGCGATGGAGGAACTTTCTGCAGGGCGTCCGCTCCAGTCTTGGGTTTGCTCGTTGCATGTAGTGGGCGCTGTAGTGTACTGTTAGTGTACTGTAGGTTAAAATCCCGTGTCCCGAACGTCGGCAGTTGTATTGCAGTTGCTGCACAGCGCTGCTGCGGGCTGCCGGGAGCGACCTGGCGGAGGCAGGTTGATGGAGAGAAAGAAGGAGAAGACAGGCATGGCGAACGTTTCGGGGAAGGGGGATCTTGTTTGTGACTCTGTTGGTGCATGTGGGTCATGTAGTTCACTCGGAGCTCGTGTTAATGCGTAATGTTGCGTTGCTTGTTATTAGGTGGCACTGTAAAATAACAAATGCAGACTTGTAATGTTTTAATCCTGTTGCTGCACGAACGTTATTACAGACTTACGTCTCCGTGTAATTCGATTATTGCAGGACGCAGGTTTCTTACCGTGTTAACAAAATTAATTTCGGATAAAATAATAACTTAAAATATCCAATGAGTTTGATTACATTATCGAAACACTCGTCATTAACTCGATGTAATTACTTGGACGCAATCAACTATGAGTTTATGCAAAGAAGATGATTGATGTGGGTATTCATGCATTGATTTGCTACAATAAATGATCAAGAATTCTCAGTTTTTTCTAAAGCTGTTTTCATTCTAATGTTTGTAAATGTCCGTGCTGCGTGGACTTTCATTTGAGTTTTGACTTTTTTGATTGTTGAGGTTTCTAACTGTGTCTAAAATGCACTCTATTCGTCTAGAATTGTATTGCGGATGCTTTTGGGGGAGAAAATATAGGCAGGGAGGTCAAAAGCAGAGAGGCAGCAGTGCAACATGCCCAGGCCTGCAATATTTTATATATATATTTTATAATATATATATATATATATTAAGGACTTTATATAGAGATAATGAGTTTCAGTCTGTTCAGTGACCAGTGTTTACATTTAGTTCTGCATGTGCAGGACTATATATATATATATATATATATATATATATATATGTGTGTGTGTGTGTGTGTGTGTGTGTATTTTTGTATACAAACACAACAAAATAAAACACTATGGTGTAACAGCTGCAGCATGTGGCTAAAATGATATGGACAGTTAACGCCAATAAGCAGCAGGTTATAGAGAAGTTGTTACATGTGGTCAGTTAAAAGCAAATGATTTAGTGTTGGGGTACACTACAGTATAGTAAGTATAATAAACACAGCAAGTATGAATCAATAGAAGTACTTTATTAGGATTCAATCGAATGTTTAGAAAATATTGTGACAATCATAAGGAAATGGGGTCACTCACACTCACACACATACACACACACACAGAAACACCACCATCATCATCATCATCATCATCAACAGGAAAGAAAACACTTTTTTCTTTGTCGCGGCCTTCCGGTTCCCTTGACTGTGAAACACAAGAGTTTGTTTTAGAATGGAGCTTTTATTACTGCGCATAGAAACGCACACAAAGAGGAGCGAGCAACACCTGCAGCAACTTTTCTACATACGCGCAACCCATTGAAGCCATTCTGAGAATACAGAGGGGGGTAATTCCTCCTGTGTTTAACGATTATTATTCTCGAGATGGAAGACGAAGATTTCTACGTCTTAAGTCAGAATGGGGGAATGTTCTGGGTCCCCGGAGGAGCGGGCCCGCACTGGCCCCCATCCAGGTCTGCACAGTGTCAACATTGAATATTTAAATTCCCAGACCCCTCATAAGAGCCCGGCTGGTAAATGCGTTCAGTGTGTGTGCCTCCCGCCTGTCCGAAGAAGTCGCGTTAAAACGGGCATGTGCGGGCGCCTCCTTGCAGAACAGTCGTGTGAAGGGGGGGTGGATGTAATAGAGGAGGTGGTGGAGAGGTGGTAAACGTAAGAGTGATTGATGGAGGTTGACTGATTAGTCCGCACGTCCAGATGTAATGCGGTGCGCCACAAAAACTCGCTTTTGCTTCCCAACTAAGTATAGCCAAGGCACGCAGGCCGCACCCCGTGGTGAATTGTGGGCTACGCAAAGATGGAGGATGGGGGGCTTTGATGATCCAAGCTTGGCGTAGGCTTAATTAAAGGTCCACTTAACGTATTTGTGTCTCAATAAAGAAAAGCCTCTTGATTATAATGTGTTTAGAGGTCTATAATAATTTGTTAGTAATAATTATAATGACGATTAATCTCACATAACCCACATAGAGTGATTTACAGACCTCTAGCATGTAAATTGTAATTCTATTTGTGTAAAAAACAACAGACCTAAAGGGAAAGTTCCATTAAAGTTACTTGAAAGTCTAACAAGTGTCAATGGTGCGTTCAAATCTGTGTCCCAAGGCACACACGTGTGCATTTGATAATTATTCTTCACATTTACAATAACAGTATTTTGTAAGCCATCGCTCTCACAAAACATGTAGCTCATATCACTTATTTTACAAATGGACACCGCCTGATTGGCACGCGAGAAGCTGTGCGTGCGTGCGTGCGTCAAGTGAGAGAGAGAAACTCGAGGGAGAGAGAGAGAGAGAGAGAGAGAGAGGCCTCGCGCTCCTCGGTGTCTCGCTGTCTGTCAGCGTCTCTTCTCTCCGGAGCTGAGGAGTGCGTCGTCGTCCTCCTCACATTGTGCAATGGGCCATGCATCTCGCGTTTGTCTGGCGGAGCTCATTAAAACGGTTAACTGATCGGCCCATTTAAAAGGTGAGAGGGAGCGGGCCGGCGCGGGGAAAGTGAAATAGAGAGCCCATTAAACAGCCCTTGTTGTCCCGGAGCGGTGCTCTTTGCCTGCGCTCCGCTTGGTGCCAAAGCTCCGTATACAAATGTCCTATATCTCCTTCAGTAATGGACTGGGTCAAGAATCACTGGGGCCCACGGCAGAGGTTACTCCTCCCTACTTTCTTGCAGTTATTGTTAATCGTTGCTTTGAACTTGTTTTCTAATGCAAATGAATTGCCATACAGCCAATTTATCTGGTGATGTTTTGTTTTTCTATTTTCATCAAGTTGTGTGAATTCATAGCCTACTACCACACCAGTCAGTGGTATTAAGCACATCTTCAAACCAGAATAGGGCAGGTAGTCATGTACTTCTTATATTGGAGTAAAACCAAATAGAGATTATTTCTTATTTATTTTAAGAACCTAATGTAAGATGCAGTAACTTGCTGCTGACTGAGTTTATGGATTCACTTTTGCATGTGAAAAGCCCACCAAAACTTGAAGTCCCATGAAATACACGAACGGGTGTGAAAGGTTTCTGTCAGTGGCTTTAGAAAGGCGACAGTTTTCTACTTCAAAGTCATGGGTGTGTGACAATTACGTGATCAACCTACAGAGGGGCAAACCAGTGAACATGCACATCTATGAACAAGCAGCGGCATTTCTGCTCGTTACGGCTTACAACAGGAAAGCTGCTGAATGCTTGTCAAACCAGGTGTAAAGCATATGACAGATATGCTCACACAGCCTTTGTGGGTGTATTAGTTGTGTTTTGACGTACGTGTGTGTGTGTGTGTGTGTGTTGGTGGGTTTGGGGTGGTGTGGAGGCAGGTTGACTGTGACCCAGGCCCTCTCATCTATCAACGCCCCCGTCTGTCTGACATGTCGTCCACTTTCCTCGTCTCTTACGACGGGGAGAAGGGTCCAACCCCCCTCCCCTCTTAGAAAATGGCTCTTTTGGAAGGTCTCTGATGTTAATGAGTCGTCCAGGACTCGGTCTCACGTTGTAAACAGAGAGCTGATGAGGTTAGTGGTTTGTTTATGCACTGTTGTCACCCGCTTGAAGGATGGCCCTTGTCCCGAGCAACTAGGGCGCTTCCAGGCCTCGTCATGGGTCCCATATCAGGCCCCGACACAGCGGCCCTGCCCCAGGGACTTCTCTCCAGTCTCCACTCCCTCTTTTCCATCTGCACGCCCTGCTCTCCTCTACCTCAGTCCATCATGTTTGTGAGGACTTTCATAATGCACAAAAGCACATAGACAAACATTAGTTTTTGAATGCTGCCCTGGTGGCAGGTGAAAAAGTGAGCGTCTGTAGTTGGGCTGTCATTGTGTGTTGCGCTTATGTGTGAGGTGGTAGCATTTGTATGTTGATAGTTGTGTGGGTGTGTGTGTGTGTGTGATTGTTTGGGGGTGGTGGTATGGTGCAGCAACCCAGACAGGGCAGTGTGGGAACACCAAGGGATGGATGAAGGGAGGGAGGGTGGGAGGAGGGTGTGCAGCAACATGTCAAGCCTGGGAACCGCTGTGTGTTTACCACAGGGAAACCGTACCAACACAGAACAATGAACGAGCCATACCCCTTCAAAAATAAAAAAAGGCATTTCTGCTTTCTTCTCCCCCCTAAAGGTCATGGAGTTAGAGATAGGGAGTCCACACAAAAGCCTCCAGTCTGTCGGCAGTCTAGTCTGGCCCAGTACGGTGCCAAGGCTGAGGTCATTATCAACAAGGCAGTCCCAAGCTAAGCATATTTTTATAGACTGTGCTTGTGTGTGTGTTTGGAGGGGAGGTGAGCCTGTGTGTATGTGCTGGACGAGCCGAGTGTGTACGTGCAAGTTTTAGTGTGTATGCGCAAAACAAAGGACCTCTGCGCCGTAGTTGCCGTCATTTTTTCATCACAAATTGGTCTGAGATAAATGGCATTTTGCTGAGCTGAAAAGTTTACCCCGACATCAAACTGATTTGTGTGTCATTATGATGTCTGAGGAGTTATAATGTCAACAGATTGCTGATGGTGCGGTTTGCCCGGGCTATTAATGAGGCGGCGTGAAGTTAGCAGTCCCCGGCGTGCTTTGAGGAGAGATGTCTGTTAGCTAATTAAAGAAACTCAATCATTTTATACTCCAATCAATTACCTGAAGCAGGTGGTAGAAACAGGGCCCGACACTCTGGCCTCATGTCTCACATCAGCTAACTAGCCAAAGTCATTTTACTACATTGTTGAGTGCTTTTATGGGGAGGAAGACTAAACAAGAGGCTTGATGTGACTTTAGAGTAAAACACAGCACACAAAGATTGGCAGCTAGAATAGACTGCAGACGTGATGTTATGTTTACAAGCTTCAGTGTTGTCATTTAACTTTTTTTCCCTATCTTACCCAGGTACCCTGAATGGGAATAAGTGGGTACAAGAAATGGATTCATCAATTTCACCCTAGTTGCTCGTATTTTAATGACCCTTTAGCTCATTTTGGACTTCACCAAAGTTCTTTTGAATTATGAATGGTGACTATGTTTGCACTGGCAGGTATTCTAAAGTGGCTTGTGTTTGCTTGTGCACATTCTTTTAAATCACTGTCATTGAAGGTTGACAGAGAGAACAGTGGGTTTTTTTTCCTGTCACTCTTACACACTGGGGGGAACACATAGCTATAAACAGGAATTACCCAACAATCGCTTTGTGAATGTGATGATAACAGTGTGTTCCAGCACGGCTCGGGGATCTCCCTGGGTGGAGCAGGCTGGCCCGAGTGAGGGAGGGAGGGAGGGAGGGAGAGGAGGAAAGTAATTTCTCACTAACAGGGGCGAAACGGGGCATCAGGTCATGCCCATCTGTAGCTGAAAAGGGAGGACAGGACAGAGCGGAGTGGTCAGGTGTGTACTTTTATGTGTTGGTGTGTGTGTGCTGTGTGTGTGTGTGTGTGATTCCTATACACCTTTCATCTTTGCCAGAACAAGCCCCCCCCCCGCTCTCCGCCCCGTAGCTCATTAAGTAGTGACCTCTCGCCCCCGCAGGACGGGAGACTTGAGGGGAGAAGATGTGATCAAAGCTGGGGCCTTCCTGATGAAGATTGCGCTGCATCACATTCACCCGATTGGATCTGATAGCAGCTGTCTTGCCCTTGTTGCTCTGCTCAAACAGTGATGGTTACAGTGAGAGACGCAAAGAGGAGAAGTCATGACAAGCTGTAAATTCATTATTAAAGGCGAGATACTTGCAGATTAAAAAATAAAAACATCTTTGCATCTGTTTGGTGGTAGTAGCAGCACTTCTGTTGTTTTGTGAAACATTATTACACCAAGGACTCCCAAATAAGATAAAACATTTATAGGAATGTTTTACACTAGGTGAACCAAATGTTCTCCCTTCTTAATTTTGCTGGATGGTTTGAGACATCATCAAGCACGCTCCCCATTTTTTGGAGAATTGGATCATCTTTCCACGGCACCGTCTGTGTTCACCTCACTGTTCCACTCCCATGTCTGAGAAAAGGAAACACCATGTCCCTGTCCTCAGAGATCTATGTTGATGACTTCCCCTCTGTGTATGTGTGTGTCTGTATTAGCTGTGCGCCTTCAGTGTGTACAGGAGCGTTGTTTGTCAGCCAGGGCTGCAGCAGAGGAAAGAATGCCGGCCGTGGAAAGGAATGCAGGGCTGATTAGCGCTGCTTACCTGTAAGTGAACTGGACGTGCCGGCGTGTGATGAGACCGAGGAAACAAGGGAACAATAGGACAGTAGAGATTCCTTTCCACGGTGCATTCCAGCAATCCTGCAGCCGGGGCCCCCTGCTCAGAGCTTTGATGAACCCTCCTCGCAGCTTCCTGGGATTGTCGCTCCTCCACAAACACAAAAACATAAAGCGGTCGGTGAGCGGGGCCAGGGAGGAGAGAGCACGGCCCTCCTCAGGATGTCCTGTTTTGATTAGCGTTAGCATCCTAAATGCACCATAGAAATATTATTCTAACACGGAGAAGAGCTTAGTGTTGACACATCCAGTTCTTTCCAGTGTGTGACCTCCAGGGTCAGATACAGTACAATGAGCCAAAAATCAAAGAGGTGCTCCTCACACAGTGATCTGACTGAGGAAATCATGTGAGGAAAACAAGGCGATAAAACGATAGGGAGAGGCTTCAGGGTCTGTCAACAGGTGGAAGTTTGTCAGGCCAGTGCTTTTAGAATTGTCTGACAGTTTCTGAAATTATTATATTAATATCAAATTGGTGGCATCTTTAAAAATGGTAACTGTTGTTTAATAATAAAAACTGTGTTTTTATTAGGATGGCAGGAAGTGGTGTAGTTGTTTTTCATAAATTAAGCAGATATTCCTCCTCAAATTAGAAAAGGGTGTCAGTTTGTCCAAGAGACAAAAACATCAAAGTGGTTAAACACAGATATATTTGTGCACATCAGCTGGAAATCAAACTTGTGTTTTTATACTGCCTTGTGAAGCATTTTGTACAACTTTAATGCTTGATTTAATAGCTGTTGTTCAAGTCATTCTTTTCTGAGACAGAGTTAGAGAACTAAGATATAAAACGTTTAATGAAACAGCCAAACAGAAATGTCCTTAAAATAGCCTTTAATCTCATAAAACTAAGTTAATATCAATGGCTGAAATACTTAATAAACGTACAATAGTTTCCTTTAAGTAAGTACCTTAGTTCTATATTTTGAGCACCAGCTCTTCCACACAGTGTCCTCTTTCAGCAGACCACACTACATCTTTCCTGTCTCTTGTGGAATCAGAGAGCAGTGAAGCATTGCAGCATGGTTTGTTGTTTTGCTGGTGCTTGAGGGCTTAAGTTTGACAGGAGGGCACCACTTTGTTCACCTCAGTGTCCAGAAGGGACCCCTAGGGGCCTCTGGGCCTGGACGTCTCTGTCAGGCTGTGGCAGGACTGGGGCAATGGGGGGGCCCCGCTGCTGACTGGGTCAGTGGACAAGCTAATCGATTTTATCTCCGTTTCACACACCACGCCAAACCCCTACTGGCCTGATATTCACATGTTCACTGTTCAGGGGATTATGCTTCTTCCATCTTCTGTCCTTCTTTTCTTTCTCCTTCAGTTTCCTTCTCTTGCTCTCCCACCAAATTTCTCATGTTTCTCATTTGGCTTTCTTCTGCTTTGTTTTGTCTATATCTCTTTCACTCTTTATCTCCCTCCCTCTCTCCTCCCCTCGCTCCATCTCTCTTTCACCCCCCTTTTGAAGGGAACATTTTAAATTTAGCCTCCATGCCCGTCTCTGCATTGACTCTCCCCTAGAGGGAGGCTGGTGGGCAGTCGGAGGAGCCCTTGTTTTCTCGGCCATTCCTCTGGATGAAGCGTTGGAACAAGGGAATGAAAGCTTTGGGAAAGGTCTGGAAACTTCCCATTCATCAGTGTAAGGAGATACCGTGCTGACAGTTAGCAGACGGCCAGCCAAGTACAACACGGGACAGTCGCGTGGGCCTGCAGCGCTTGGCTCAATAGACAGACAGAGCGAGACCAGACCAAACACCCCACTCATCATGTGTTAGCATTTTAACCATTTATTCAGATTCTCTTGCGCGGAGTGATCCAAGTGCGAACAGTAGAATAAGTGAATGATTACGGGTGCAATCATAACTAATATAGTAATAAAGGAGAGCAGGGGGCAACAAAGTATAGCACTGCAGACAGATAATGATTACATGCTGTCATTTAAGTAGTGGAACAAACTGGGGTTAGTTTAGTTATTTTCTGATTTGGCAGAATTAGCCTTTTCTATTTTTCAAGGTCCTAAAAGTGAACTGCATGTTGACAGTAAATGATCTAGGATTCTTCATTTAAATTCTCTATTTTCGTCATTATTTGTATGCATTTATTGACTTTTTTTCTTGTCCTTTCTCCTGTCTTTTTAGCCCCTCTGGCACACCCTTCTCAACATGCCTTCCCATCAGCCACTGCAGCAGGGCACAACGCATGCATACCCTCAGGGGCAGTAATACATGTATGAAAGTAAAGATTTATATGCACCCATAAACCCATGCACCTAGCCGTGTTGGAATATTTATCCATCCTTTGGACACAAAACACTCTCGTACATACATGGGCCATGTACCTGTGTAGGCCTGTGTAGCCATGTACCTGTGTAGGCTGACCGGGCGGTGCAGGGTGAGACGTTGCAGGTGTGAGCCTGTGTCTCTCTGCCCAGCCATTAATCGCTGCCATCTGACAGTTCAATCTACGAGGGGCAGAGCGGAGCAGCCGGCTGGTTACCAGGGCAGGTCATTACTGAGCTTGGAGGCAGCCAATCGCATCAGCGATCAATGACAAAGGCTGTGGAGGGGGAGAGTGCTAAAAGTGAGAGAGAAGTAGAGGGAGGTAGGGTTGAGAAAGATAGAGGGTGAGAGAGGCAATGGAGATGTAGGGATGAATGGAGGGGAGAGGAGAGCTATACAGCAAGATAAAGGTAGTTCTGCTGCTGAAGGTCAGTTCTTGGTTGTGGCGTGGATGACAAACAGGCTGTCAGCTGCCAAGAAATTGAGATATCCATCTGATGCTGCACAACAAAAAATATGGCCCCTTGCATGTGCACATACATAAATGCACACAGACACAGTCATTGCCTTAGCAGCTTGATTGAGAATGCAGCAGGGGAATTTAGTGTGAGCTATTGTTTTATGAATTCCATATACAAGGTGTTGGCAGTCTGCGCCGCTCTTTTAGTGGTCAGTTCAGGCTGCACTGTAGTAAAAGTAATGACTGGCTGTGAATAAAAAAATAAAATAAAATAAAAATCAGTTCATGAAAGCACCACAACCCCCCCTGTGGCCCCGCCTCCGCTGCCCACCACGTTACCACGGGAACAGCTGCCACGGCGAGGTCCGTCCAGTGGTGTTTACCCAACCCCGAGAAGTCAAACACAGCCTCCCTGTAACAGAAGGAATTCCATACGCTTTACGACATTTATCATATTTCATAACCCAGTAAATGTCATTTTCACCTTCTCACCCGTGTTTTTCGTCAAACTTTTTATTTTATTTTTTTTTTTTTAAATGTTGACGAGGGGATTAATTGATGTTGTGGGTGACAGTGTTTGGCCGGGGCTCTGATAAAACAACAGGGCGAGCTCTCTTTTCTCCCCAGAGGCCTGGAATAGCAGAACTGGTCGTTTATCCTGCACTATCTCTCAGCATGTCTACTGGCCCTCTCTCCCATACACACATGCATGCACGCACGCACACACACACACATACACACAGGCCATCCCAGCGTAGACACCACTGAGTGATGATGAGTCATTATAGAGAGTGTGCACTTCGACCTCCTCCAGTCTTTATGGATCACTCTCTGGCAGAATCATATTCCCTAATGCCAAGTTCCTGTCCATCTGCCTGCCTGTCTGTCAGACAGTCAGTCTCTCTCTTCCTCTCTCTCCCATACTCTCTGTCCCCTGAGTTTCACACACCAGTTCATCCCAGACATCTCTGTCTATGTTTATTTTAATAACAAACAGGAAAAATATCTCCTTTTTCCCATTACCAAATGTTTGAATGTGATAGTTTTCATGTATTCCATAGTGAGAATAGTGAGAATAATGGACAAGTGATGATTTGTTCTACCATTATTTTTAGATGAACTTGAGAAAGTTGTCTGTTATCCAAGGGTGTGGCAGTTTAGAAGATTAATTATATCTGTTCATCCTAACCTACCATGTACTTCAATGTTGAGATTGGCATGAAGCAACACTTTAGATTAATTCACAGTAATCCAATACATCTCTTTGCATGTAAGTGTTTTACACCCATCCATTTCCTCACTTGCATACGGTCGTGGTAATTGCGTAGTGTGCAGAGCAGTGAGGGAACGCAGAGGAAAGCAGTCAGTTTGGGTTTCTACATATCCTTTTCTCTTTTTCTGTGTTAGTTTGTTAATCCAATACTACCACTATGTCAAGGGTATTCTGTGTAGATCAAGCTGCTAATATGTTTTATGTGTGCACTAGCATTTGATCCTTCTCTCAACAAATGCAATTTGTTTGGCCTGATTTGATCAGTTGCAGCTGCATAGTTCCGTGCAGGCAGGAGCAGGTAAACCTTCCATACGATAGGAGTTAAAATGTTTTTTCGTCTGTGCGAGGGGAAACTCTATTACAGGTGTCCTGCACTACAGGCCCTGCTGGCTCAGATGAAATGCTCTTTGGGTGTTAATGCAATTTTGTTTTCGCCTAGCCTGGAGACTAGCCACCTCTGGGGTTTTAAAACTGGTTCTGAAAGGCAGAAAACAATGTCTGGAACTAAACCATACAATTACAGCGGTGGAAGCTTTGAAGGGTACTTCCTGATGTAACATAGTAATCTCCCAAGGGACATCAGAGAATCATTCTGTATAATTTTGGTAATGTTTTTGTGGAATAAGCATTGTTTTTGTGCACAGTGCATACGATATGAAAAGTGGCACTGCTGTGCAGCCAATGACGTAAACATTGTGTGCCTTTAACATGGAATGTAGTGTATAACACTACAGCAAGCAGGAATACGCATTGGAAATCAGGAAAACATGGTTGTTTGACTGAGGTACAAAGCTTTCTATTAAGAGTAGAGTAGAGGGATCCACAGGGCCAGCAAGTTTCTGTTTCTTTGTGAAAAGAACATGCTTGATTTGACAACCAGCTGAAATCGTTGCAGTGTACGGTGCCAAAATCCACTACTGAAAAAGCTAGGCTTTCATCCCACAGCTTGCAGCAGAGGTGCTAGGTCTGTAGCACCAATAACACAAGAAAAGCAATTCCTTGCTGACAAGCAAAGTTGAGACAATTTCCAAGGTAATATCTGGTTCATAATGTATGCTTTCTCTGCAGCTGCCACCATTAACGCATCATTCACTTTGACTGTCAGTTCTGAGACTTCATGTTTATTTTAATCCTATATACTTTTCACTCATCCAACTATTGGTAAAACAGCAATATTGCAGCGACAATCTTGTTGTCATAGGATTTTATTGATAAGAGCACGGTTACAATTTACAATACGGTTACAATAATTTCAGCATTCATTAGACAAATAGATTCTTTCAAACTTGGCTTATTTTGTGGTCGTTCAAACTCACATTAGGGGCAAAATGCACCACAGTCTTCCCCCGATTTATACACCGCTGAAAATATGGCTGGCCTTGCAAAACAAGTGACCCATTTCAGCCCCTTAAGGAGTTCAGAGACATAGGGTGCATGCTAGCTGTCACATCATCAGGCAGCCCAGAGCCCCACAGATCAAATACAGGTATGATTTATATCCGCTGTCCCAGCCTTCACACTGCACGTTCTCCTGCACTGGAGTTGTTGGCCAAACCCAACTGAAGGAGTAATTTGTCTCCTTACATGTGTAGGAGGTGAGGGCCGAAGGTCAGTGAAATGAAAATGACCAGACCTGACTTAATTGTTGTATCTATTTGTGGTTCGAGACAGGATGTCTGTCTGAATGTATATCTGTCTATTTCTCCATCTGTCTCGCTTCTGTCTTGGCGCCGTGTTTTGTGTCAGTGGGCCGAGACCCTCTGGCTGCAGTCAGCCATTATGGGCACTGATCTGATCCAGCAGGAGTACAGGGTTCACTGAAGAGATCTGTCTAGTACAGATAGTATCATTATCACAACACGCAGCCTAATGGAAAAGTTTCCCCTGGTTTCTCTGGTCTGTGTTAATGGTATTCTTTATTTTTTAAGCTCACAAAGCTACAAAACCAATTAGTTAGTGTGGCATTATTATCAATTCGTGTCTGTATTTTTATATGCTGTAAAGTATAACAAATACACTAATGATTCAGATTTGATGCTCGGACACCTTTATGCCTCCAATTTCCGCGCTGGCTTGGCACATCTGACAGGGTTAAGCCAGTAAATTGTGCAGAGAAATGCTTCCTGTGCGTGATTACATTTATCATGTATAATTAGGAAGTTCTGCTCTGTCTACACATGATGACCTTTGACCCTGAGTGTGACAGTTGCAGGCTGGTGTTGCCAGACACCCAAATGTGCTGTCCAGGTCGTGCTACTCCACAAAGTCTGGTTTCCGGTACGAGATCGAGTGTCATAAGATTGGCGTTCTGCCTTTTGATTTTGAGAAACTTCTCTGTGATTCCTTTTTTTTCCATTCGGACCACAATCTCCGATAAAATGAGCAATACTAAAATTGAATTTTATACAGATGTAGATTGGTTCTTTATACTGCTTCATATAGTATAATCCCTTTCAAACACCTCACTGGCAGATCATCATTGTTAAACCATATCAATTTCCAAAAAGGATATTTATATATATATATATATATATATATATATATATATATCCTTCGTTTTATATTATTTTTATTTCTCTTTTATTTATATTCTACTGTTTATTGTTCTTTCTCAATGACTTTATCGATCAGTGCAACTGTACAAAAAGCTATTTCCCTTCATGGATCAATAAAGTATTCTGATTCTGATTGATGTATATATATACACACACACACACACACACACACACACATACAAGTGTAATTATTCATGTTAAACAAGGTTGTTGTTTTATATATTATTTAAAGAGGTAGCTGCAATGCTCTTTTTCCACTGGAGATACATATATGGAATGGTGAAGACAAAAAGGATTGCTTTTGTGTAACAATGTTCAATGATGTTCAAGCATCTGTACAACAGATAAATGCCAGTATCTCCTCTAGTGGGGTCCCCTGCTTGTTACTTTATTTATACTACAGTGAATGTAACTCACCCTTTAGTGAGGCCGTAATGAAGACATCATAACCTGTAGTCACCCTTGCATGCAGAAGCAGCATCAGTAGTGTGAAACCCTGAACTTTTTCTTGACTTATTGATGTGTGTGCATGTGTGTGAAAGTTCAAACTTGATGTCTGTGACCCCTTTGTTGCCTGTGCTATAGTTTTCCAATGATTTAAACCCTTCTCTAAATCATAGTCTTTCTTTCTTCCTTTGTTTTCTTTCCTTTATCTTCCTCTCCTCCTGCCCATTGCTCTGTCATTTGTTCTTCCTTTTCCTATGCGCTTGTACCCTTTTTGTGTTATAATTGCCACCTATTATTTCTGTCCCAAGCCCTCATTAGTCATGTCGCTGTCAGCCGCCAGCTGCAGACACACACACACACACAAACACACAACGGCACGTATTCTTGCACATGCACAGGTATGGAAGTCATCAAGGCAAGGTCAAAGGTCTGCCTCATTACCTAGCTCCAGTGAAAACTTTAGGTGTGTTTTATGCACTAGTATCAGAACGCAGGGGGAGGGAAATGAGGAGAGGAAGAGGGGGAACAAGGGGTATAGAAAAAGCAAGATAATGAAGAAGACTGATGTGATTTTAGGGGGGAAATAACAGAGGAGAGAATGAGTTATAGAGGGGGTTAATGGGCAACCCACGCCATACCTGTAAACCAGATCAATGTAGCTCAGTCACAAGATGGGAAATTGTGGTTAGGTGTGGAGGGTTTGAGGAGTTGAATTGAGCTGTGAGGATGAAGGCCTGCAAGTCTCACACTGCCCTACATGACTGGTGTTTCCTGACGTTAAACACAACATCTCTATATAAAGTCATTAGGAGCAGTCCAACAGAAGCCCATTCATTCATTCATCGTCTTCTGCCCGCACACATGCACGCACACACTCTCTCTCTTTCTTTCATTCTCCCACTCACACACACATGCACACACTTACAGTGTTGAGACTGTGTGCCTGCATGGGACATGATATGCTGACATGTGACAGAAAGCAAAGCAGGAGTGTGTGTGTGCATGTTCAAGTTTAGCTTTGCAGGTCAGGGAAGTGTCTGCGTGTGTGTGTGTGTGTGTGTGTGTGTGTGTGTGTGTGTGTGTGTGTGCTGAGGCGTCAGCTGGGAGCAGTCAGGGGGACACTGGTGATGCAGACTGACATGGGACATAAACACTTAGTAGTATAGTGAAGGGGCCCATTGTCTCAATCGCTGCCACGTCAGTCTCTGTGTGTAATGGAACGATCTGTCTCTGTATGTTTGCCTAATTGCCCAATCTGTCTGTCTGTCTTCTGATATGTCTATCTCACTGCTTGACTGTGTCTTTCTTTCCCTCTTTCACTTAGCTTCTTTTTGGTCTAGATTTACACTTTTTAGACATGAAGCATATCTTCTTATCCCAAATGTCTGCTGGTCAATTCCTGGATGGCTGTGTCTGTTTCTCTTGTGTGTGTGTGCTGTTAACATGTGTTTTACTGTATCTCCTTGTCAAGTCGAGTCAAGTTAGTATGTATGATGAACGATCACACACCAGGTGTCTCAGCACACCTTACATGAAGAGACAATATATGTGCAGGAAGACGGGAAAATAAAGAAAACAGTAGGCATAAATAAGATTTGTCTTTCTGTGTCTCAAAAAGGACAAAACATTAGATTTTGGATTACGAGAAGTGCCATAGTTAGTGGCAGGTGGAATTGTTAACAAGGCCAGTGGTACAGAACATGCAAGGGAGTTATTAGTTGTGGGATTTCAGAGCTGTGGCTGAGCCCAGAAAGGAGGTAAAGGTGTGTGGAGGATATGAGATCTTTGGGGTCGAGGTGCCGGGACTGTGATGAGGTGTGTGAGATTAATGGGATAAAGTTGTAAGAGAGGGGAAGCTAGTAAGGGTGAGGTGCTGAGGACATGCCGGATGGCTGTGTCCATATGTGTGTGTAGGTTTTAGTTTCTGTGTAAGCCTGCATGGACATTCGTACTGTCTCACTGCTCACTGTAAGACATTCATGTTTCAATTTTTTGGTGATGTCCTCTCCTGAATTCAGACCTGAGATCCTTAACCTGACGTCCTGTAACAGCAACTCAAAATCTCAGTGTAGTCCGGAAAAAAAAGTTATGCTTGTCAAATCCATACTGGGCTGGTTTATGCATTCCTCAGTAAGGTTTCATTCAGCAGCAGAAACATGTGTATAAAAGAGAAAGACAGAGACAGAAAGTATTAGGATGTCAGAATTGAGGGGTTAACAGGCATATATGGAGGTGTTTAGAGGAGGCCAAAGTTCATCCACGGCCTGTTTTACGTGCTCGCTGCCACTCTCCACCTCGACACACAGCAGCTAGCACCATCGTTCTTTTGTCAGTTAAATACTGGTTCACCTTACGTTGTCAAGTCAAGTTTCTATCCTACTTTTATGGTAGTACTATAGTAGTGACCATACTGTGGTCAATTTTTGTTTTATTAACTTACTTCACTTACAAAATGCATATAGCACAGCTTCTGTTTTATATACAATACACATTCTTCCAAGTGCTATTTCAACAGCGTATACATTTTTACTAAGACCCCTTTTTCTTTCTCCTTTTATTTTCCTTCTTAACACAGTTACCAGCTAGAGTTACTGGCACTGCCATGTTTAGAAACAGAGAGGCATACAGAGGGCTAAAATATAGTAATAATCCAATTAGAGTAATAAGTAGCCAGGTGATTGACACTTCAGTCAAACACTGAAGAGGTTTTATGGCCGTTTCTCTTGAAGGGCACGTTTCCGTATGTTAGCCTCCTGTTCACACACACGCACACTCACAGAGATGTCTATTTTAATGGCTCCAGCTTAGCTTCTCCCTTTCTCTCAGAAGTACGCAGTGTCTGTTTATTGTAGATGAGGTGTGGATGTTTATACTCTATGGAGCAAAACAAACTAGGCTGAAGTGTGAGGTGATTCTAAAATAATCCACCCAGCTCTTTGGCAAATTGACACCGTGCAGTGGCCTACTTGTTTTATTTGTTCATTTTGGCCCTGAAAATGTACTTACACAGTCACCTCCTTGAATAGATCTTCTTTTCCATCAGATAAATGGCAAAAAAAACTAATGTAGACACCTCATGGATAATAATGTGTGACAACTACACTGGCTGTCTCCAAGTCTTATCTTGTTTTTGAAAACTGACATTTTGCCATTATATTGCACACTCTACTCTCTCTTTATAAATATATATATGTGTGTGTGTGTGTGTGTGTGTGTGTGTGTGTGTGTGTGTGTGTGTGTGTGTGTGTGTGTAACATACACACACACATGCACATAATTATAACATAATGTGTATGGATTTGTCTGGTAAGGCCTTGGCAACTGGCATGCACTACACTATTTTAAATAAGTCATTGAATTATTCTGGTATTCACGCATAATTATAAATCAGAATCTCCTCTTCTCAATTTTATAAAAAGTTGACATTGTATCAAGTTTGTGGAGGTTACATTTTGCAATGACAATTTTGTTTGGATATCTTTTCACACTGTCTAGCTTCTATGTCCCCCCTCTTGGTCGTGCATTAGCGTTTGTATAAATACATCATAGAAACTCACACAATGGCTGGGGAGGGATGGATGTCAGTGGTCAGAGCAGATAAGAATGACAAAGCTCTACACTAAGCCACGTCACCACCAGGCCTCTCACCTGCCTGTCTGTCACACAGACGCACTCAACCATCACCGAGTGATTGTTTGTGCCCATGCGTGTGTCTGTGTATGTATGTGATTGATGCGCATTCCCCTCCGTCAGCTTCCCCTCCCCTTCCCACCTCACTCCCTCTTGTCCCACCTCAGTCTGGACTGTCAGGGAAACATGAGGCCTTGGGAGATAGCAGCGTGCTCTCCCGGGCAGGGCCCTCGGCCCGCTCTGTCTCTTTTTCTCTTCCTTGTGCCAGTCACCTACTGCTGTGGGAAAAGCAGAGGAGATGAGGCCTTAAAAAATAGATCATTGTCCGCCTCCTAGATTAAAGCCAGAGAATGTGAGCATTGTCCACTGAATGGCTAAACCTTCCTGCTGTCACTCAAACGCTGCTCTGAGCGCTACTTCATGTCTAAGAGGCTTATCTGCACTGAAAGGCCCCTAGCTGCTCTGGGGAGAGAGGACGTAATGAAGCGTGTTTTTTTTTTCCTCTGTAGGGAGAAACCTGCTGCTGGGGTGGTGGTGGTGGGAGGGTGGTTAGGGGATTCAGGGGGTGGACTTGGCCAGTGGGACAGCTGCAGCACCAAGCCCCCCCCAACCCCCCACCCCCCATACCCCATCCCTCGCCCCAACAGCTCCCACTCCTTCTAACTGCCCCTCTCGAAAGAACTGTCATTTATCTAGTCTCACATAAGAGGGAGTGCCGACTACGTGGCATACGGGCCTGAACCCAGCGCCAAAGTGATGGGGGGACATGGGGACATTATGTGGGGACTCGCCCAGGGACCGGCCTGTTGTCCGCGCTCAGCCGTCTGTGGGGATGATCAGCAGGCCACTGATGTGGTCCCCTCTTTGTGCTCCGCTGTTTGAAAAGGGGAAAGTTTAAGTGCTGCTCGCATTCAGGGCTGAGGGCCGGCCAGGCTGGGAGGGTTAGCTAAGCCCTAAGGCCCCTGTGTGTGTGTGTCCTCCATTATCATAGCCTGTATAAGGAAAACTGTAGGTTCCTTGGTCAGTAACAGACACATATGTACTATTACATGTCATCACATGATACATATGAAAATGGGACCTATTTATTTTGAACAAACAAAATCAGTGTTTTTGCACAAGGTCTAGTCATGCATTATTAATTAGGTTTCAACAACATAAAGAGGCTTCTGCTTATTGAAAGCCTCTTTGATTAGATAGTTTCTTCAAAGTTCTTTACCCTATGCCCCCTTTTTGTTTTTTTTTAACTAATTCTGCTCAATGAAGCGTTGCCACTTGTTGAATTATGCAACATCTGCCATGATCCCTGCCACTGCTGTGGCATAGCGCGCGTGGGTTTCCCCCAGTGGGTCCACATATTGGTTTCTGGATGATTTACAGGAGCCATCTAACCCTGAGCCCTGCTGTCCTGTTGTGTCTGCCCTCTGGGTGCTCTGCTCGTCTATCTCTGTGTCATGACGGACACACCTGCATCCTTAGGAGCCCCCTCTAACCCATAAGCTCTGTACACTTCCTGTCGGCAGAAGCACTATTCCATTGACACAGGTCCTATAACGTACAGAAACACAGCTGGGCTCCTGGCATATGTAGTATGTGTTGTTGAAATTGTGTTCAGCATATTACATCTTCACACAATCTTCTGTGTCTGTAGTCTACCTATGACACTGGGTTCATTTTTCTTTTTTTTTACTATCGCCTTGCCATATATGGACATTTTGGAGTTTATTTGGCCTGCACAGGCTTTTTCCTTCAGTGCTGACTGTGTTGATAAAGAGATGTTTAAAACATGACAGAATGACTCACTTTCTGAGGACGGGCATGGTGTTTGCTGTTCTCTTCTCCCCGTCAGACCACGAGCCAAGCATGCACTCTCTTAATGCGATCTCTGACCTGGGGTTTGTGCCGCCTGCGCCTATTCTGTGCTGTGTCGCGAGGTCGAGTGGGCTGGAGAGCCTCGGAGTAAACCAGAGGGCTTGTCGGCTTGAAGGGGACGGGAGGGGGATGTTAAGTGGTGTGGCCCAGCTGTGACGGGTGGCCCAGTGGTCCATTTAGACCTCCAACCCCACGCTGGGAGATGGTACATCCTGACGAGCTCAAGGGACCCAACCCTGGTACCAGCGTGCTCTCTGCTCAGTCAAAATGTCAAAATATGAATGTCAGCTGTAGGAACATCACTTCTGCAGCATGTTAAACTGGAAGCTCCAGGTGTCCTGTGGTGCTCTATCATTTGTTTGTGGCTTCAAGAGGCCTCTATACCCTCACTCTCAGTGAGGAGCAGTTTCATTTTGACTATAGTGTTGACTATGCTGCTGATATTTCCAAGTATTTCCATGCAACCTGTTGTATAATAAAGTAACAGTATTTGAATAATGCCCTTTATCTCACAAAATGTTTTTGTCTATCTCAAGAGGATGAAAATCGGATTCCTGAGAATTTGAATGCTAAATAGAAAATGATTCATGGGAATGATCGCTACATATCAATGATTTGCACAATACAATGTGTCCATGCACCCAAGAGTGATAGGTGCCACATTGTGCAGGAGATGGAGAGTGGATTTGAAGGTTCTTTTTCAGTAAACATTTAAAAGAGTGGAGAAGTGAACAAAAGCGTTAAGAAGGAGCTGTTTTGTTGCCCCTTTTTTAACCTAAATAGGCGGGCTGTCCGACCGAGGCCTTGGCTTCAAAGTATTATCCCACACACGCAATTACCATTTCTATCAACTGAGGAGAAAGATTATGCTTTTTGGGTGTTCTTCTGCGTTTCTTCCAGTGGATTCACTTGGTGAATGTGACACGTTTTGTGTCTCCCACCCCCTATTGAATATAAAAGTTCTCTATTCTCTGAGTGAGCTGAGGAGAGTCCTACAAGCGGGCTGAATAGACACTAAATCTTTCAAGGTTAAGACTTAACCTTCTCCCACTCTAATTCATCTTCAAACTTTAGTCTGAAACCAATCAATATCAGATGATTGGTAAACAATGTGCAGTGTCTGATAGGCAGGTACCAAGGGCCCTCAATGGAATTGCAAATGCTTTGTGCGTCCCGAGTCGCTTTTGCTCTAAAGCACTGTCACAAAAAGTGAAATTACCATTCGCTTGGAATGATGCCATTCATCTTTGTCAGAGAGCCAAGCTCAGCACGCAAGCCGCTCCCCTCAAATTAATTCCTTGTTTTGCATCAGCTGAATTTGCCCAAATCCAGGAGGATGGCTCCAGCTACACCTCGCCTGCATTCTTTAATGTGGCAATTCCAGCTGATTTCACTATGCACAGGGCCCGGTGGCTTTATTTACTGCCTAATTCACAAAGAAAAGGAAATAGATACGGAAAAAAGTTGGGAAAATAAGATAAATCTGGGTGTGGAAGCCACGCATGTTCCAACCAGGAGAGTTAGAGTAGCATAATGCACATAGCTGGCACCTGAGAGCCCCGGTGTGGTGCTGTTGTTGATTTGTCATTTCATGTTGCAAGAGCTCCTGTTCAAAGGCAATGTCTTCCCAGAGGCTCTTACCCATGTAATATAAAGGGAAAGCATTGTAGAATTAATGTCTGAGGGATTCATCTGTTATCCTACGTGAGAGATTCTACAACATGTCAGGACAGTTAAAGTATAATTTAGAGAGAAAAAGACTGTAAACAAAAATCATTTGTATTCCTTTTTTATCGACTTTTTGATGTGCAACCCCCAAGAAAAATGCACATCGCTGCAAATCACTCTACATTTTGTCAAAGAACAAAGACAAAATTTCCCCACCGAAGAACACATTTGGAATACAACTCTTTAATGAGAAAAGTCGCTTAGATTAGTGGAATTTTCCCTTCTTTTTGGATGTGAAAGAAAGAGAAGTTAAAAAATTTCCACTAGGGGGCTGAGACTTGTTCCTTCCTTCCCTCTCTCCTGTGCCTGACTGAAGTCTTCTCTGCTGCCGGGTAACCCGGCCCTGCTATCATAAGCCATCCAGCATTTTAGTGGTCGCATCTTTGTTGTTTTCTCTCTCCAGCTTATAGATGTTATCCCAGTGTTGTTTCATGGTGCGGAGCCCACAGTGACAGCAATGATGAGATTTTAAAGAGCGGGTTGTCCTCTCAGTTCACTGTCCTCTCCCCGTCGAACTTAAATGCTAAAAATGGTTTCTAGCCTAATTTATGGTTGTGGGGACTGTGACCATTGATTTGTGATCCCCCTATGTTTGTGTTTTTGGAACACGGCTTATTTTCTTCATCTTATCTGCTGGCAGATGGACAACATGGTTTGACAGGGTTTATTTAGATGTTTGCTATTTCCGGCACAAAGTATGATGGAGTGCAATTACCAGGAATGTAGAGTAAAGCCCTGGGGTCAAAGGCCTTTTCCTGTCTCCCTCCCTGGCATGAGTAGACCAAAGTCTCCGAGCCCAATTCCATGTATAGGTTAGACTGACATTTGTGGCATTTCTATGCATAGCAAAGGGAGGTACATGCCCACTGCAGTGTACATTTTAAGAATCTGAAGAAGCTCTTGTTTGGAAGAATGTGATCAGGCATGGTGACGGTGGAAGAAGAGGAGAAGAGGAGAAGAGTGGAGAGGAGCTGGTGGAGATAAGTGGGTCAGGCCTGAGAGACTGTTCTTCACCTCAGACACCTGCACCTCTCCACAGATCCCTCATCAAGGACTCACTTTGTCCCGGGGCTGCGCCATTGTCTTCTGAAGGGCCCTCCAGACTTTGCTCTGAATACCTCCCTGTGCTACTCCAAGTGGACTCAGCCCAGCTCTCCCCAAGAGACAGACAAAAAAGCGGATTCCAAAGCGCCGGCCCCTTGGCATTCCCCTGCCTTTGGGAGATAAAGAGGGGAACTTCGGCCTGATTCACTCCTCCACCCTTCATCCCTCTCCACAGTCCCCCCCAAAAAACCAGTAGATGAGGAGGAGGAGGAGGAGGAGAAAAAGAGGAGACTTTCGAGGGGGTAGTGGAGGGGTGGTCTCAGGGGCACAGAGTGATTAGTGAGGAGCAGAGTGGTGCTCCTTTTTCCCCTTTGGTCCTCCTCCTCTGTGGTCACTGAGAAATGACTTCCACTGGGCTTACTGGGGAGTGTGGGTGGAAAGGGAAGTGGAGGAATTATTCCCTTCTGTCTGTCTGTCTGGACTATATTTAACCTGCCTGACAAGATGGATGTTTCCAACGCATTTCTCCCCTCAGCATAAATGAAGCCATTATACTCTCCTCTCTTGTCATCTCCTTTGCTTTTCATTTGAATCCGAGAGTTTATGATGAAACGTCAGGAGGACATACAGAACAAGTTTAAAATACAACCTGAGCCCAAATGCAGACATGCTGGGTCACCGCAGGCTCTGGTATGAATGTGTACGGACATTTTACTCCTTTAATTTAAGTGTACATCAGCATACTCATACACAGACACAAGCATTTAGTAGATGTCATTGTGCCCTGTAGACTTTTTTTTAATATGGCGCATGCAAATACATGCTGTCTCTCAAACTTATAGCTAGGCTCACACTGGCATTTGTACATGGGATACATACACATACACATAGTTCTGGTGTGGCCAGCCGGTGCAGGCCATACGAGTTGGAAGTGATTAGGGAGAAATATGCCTGTCTCCCTGTAATGTCAGTAATAGGCAGCAGCACATCAAAGTCCAGGCCTGTCAGAATGATCCGGATCAAACCGGCCCCCATCTGGAAGCCATAACTGACTTTTAACTCATTTAAACACTCTTAAAACACACTGAACAGACATGGAGCTCCCGTCTCTGCTCACCACTCACCACCACTCATATCGGCACCCGCTGGCCTGTGTGTGTGTGTGTGTGTGTGTGTGTATGTGTGTGTGTTACTCTCTCCCTCTCTCTCTCTGCATATTGTCCGTCTCCTTATGTATTTTCACATTTAATGGTAAGTCCATATGTTTCACATGTGTGTATTAGGCTACTCCTAATTTTTGATGATTAATGTTTTCAGTCACAATTTCAGCCTCTTTTAACAGATTTTAGAAGAAATAACATCTACAGAGCACTAATGATTCCGTTTTGACAGTTTAAAGTGAAATCTATACATTGCCTAATGCACAGGCATATATTTTAAAAGCAGCACAAACATCTGCTGAACCATGAAATCTAAGATAATATTATTTTTTCTCGGAAGGCAAAATTGAAATTAAGTGCGGGGCCTGTTTTTCTGCTTTAGCAAAGAGTCAAAGATAAGTATCTTGTCTGTGCGAAAAAGACGCGGTGCATTCTGAGACAATGATGCAGAGTGCTTCCCTCTTTGCCTGTTTGCTCAAGCCGTGTTGACTGGACTCCTGGACATATATTATCTTTCCAAACACAAGTCGGACACAGCTCTAAGTGTATTTTAATTGGCTTTGAGCCACCTTCCTAAAGCAAACAGCTGGCGGTGTAGCTGGTGGTGTGGTGTGCTTGGTTACTGACTGGTGGCCAGGAGTGGGGTGGAGTCCAATTGCCTGTCTGTCCACTCTGACTACAATCAGTCCATTACAGGACTTCATTATGCCTGCGTGTGTGTGTGTGTTTATGTGCGTTTCTTGAATCTGACCGCGTGCCTAACTGGGGGTGAGGTGTACAGTGGATATCTGCGTGTCACTCTGGGGTGTTTCGCATCTAAGCAGTGCACACTCGCTACTGTAAAAGATCTTAACGCCTGGCAGATAGCATCTTGAGTGAAAGTGCAAGTGATTTAATAAAAACAATTCAAGTAGGCATGTCAGCAGGCAGCCCAGGCTCCTGCTGCGGCCGGACAGGGAGTGGGCCCTCTCTCATATCGTCCACCAGACAGGGCGACAGGGGGGCCGCTGGCTCCACAGACCACTGATGCTGCTAACGCTCGCTACTTTTCATTCCCGAATTTTAGAGAAACAGTCTTCTTTCCTTTTTTTCAAAAACACATCACCCATGGATCCGAAATGCCAGTTCCCACCGACGAAAGATGCAACATTTCTTTTGTTTAGTTTTTTTAAACATGTATTTTTTGTTTTATCCGTCCTCTGTGACTTTGTTTGAAAGGTTGACACAGGAGTACACAGTCGCTGGCCACCATTGTTAAACAATTATGTCTGTTGTTGACGCTGGCTGTAGGGTAAAAAACACGACTTGTGTTTGTGAACTGAGAGCCGGAAGAAAATGGAGCGAAGTGGTTTGGAGCGAAAGGAAGAAGGGATTGCAAGCTGAAACAAAAGGTTTTCAGAGTCTGAGCTCAGCATGTGGAGAAAAGCCCTAAAAACTATTCGTTTTACAAGAACCAAGGATCTCACTCCTAACATGGCCAACTCCACTCTCATAAAATCTATAGACATCAATTATAAAACACCCAGGCCCTTATGAGTTGCTTTGCCCGAACCCAGCAACTGGGCCGTCTGCCTCCAAATCCCCTCTGGAAGTGTTTGAAAAACAAAGCAAGTCTTCACTTCAACCTCATTAACTAGTTATAATAAACAAAACAATGTGTTTTTAATGGTTGACGAGTCCCGTCTCCCCCTTCGCCTCCCAGCTCTGGTCCAGAGCAACTGGCCAGTGGTGGGTTTCCCATGACTGCAGCTTGCGGTGTCACGATGATGGATGGGCAAGGTTGGTGGGGGCTGCCTCTCGCCCCTCTCCTTTGGGACATCCCATGGACTGACAGGCACATTGTGGCGCTCGACCCGTGCTGACGTACTGCTCCGCCCGCTGGCACGACCACAGAGAGCCCCACAAAATGCCCGCTTTTCCACTTTCACCTCACGCGCCAATACAGAGACGGAGAAACGCACGCAGAAACACATGCGTGTGGGTATACAAGAGGACACTCATATACAAACTCAATGTACCTTTTAATTGTTTTCTTGTTACATCAAAGTTAGCATGTAAAGTCTGTAAAAAGAGACCCAAATGCAATACTGCACATACCTTGGACACCTTGGTCGGGTGTCTGGATGAATGGTCACCTTTTTAAGGGTAATGTCAAATTCTTAGTTGTGCAAATGTCGGTGGTGTAGCTTTTGGTTAGCGTGCAGAGTGACCACCTGTACCTGAGGACCCCTGCCGGCCCTCAGTGGGGGAGACATTAGCTTCCTGATGAATAAACACCAACAGAAGCTCAGCAGCCACAACACACACACACACACACACACACACTCCTAATGCCGTTACACAAGCTTAAGAGTACCACATGTGCAGACACACTTCTCTCTCTTTCTCTGGGTCTCTCCTTCTCTTCCCCTCTCTCCGTCTGACTCATTCAAACATACTCCACACCACACAGAGCTCCTCTGGAATAAAATTCTCCCAGCTAGTGTAAAACAATCCAATAACAGCTAGCACCTCTCAAAATAAAACAATAGCCTAGCTCACGCTGGTGTTGTAAAACAGCTCAGGCCATTACAAGCATGTACATGTAACCGTACTGTAAATTTGCCCTTAGGGTAATAGCACATTTTTCCTTCATTGGGTGATTTGGGGATTATAATAATAGCGATGTGGGTGGTGTGCAAACATAGTTTTTTTAACGTTGTGTTTTTTGCAAGTACATGCTTCTGGTTCCAGTCGTTGCAGCAGAAATGTTGCCAAGTGAGCTACATCCTTTTTCAGCGTTCATATTTTTTCTTCATTAGGTCAAAGGTCATTTGAATAGAAGGATAAGATACAAGACTCGGGCAGATCGAGTGTGAGGGGTGTGAGTGACCATGACCCCTGCGACACTGTTCAACGTGTTTGTAAACAGGATGTCATTAACACTGGGAACTGGCCAGGCTCACAATGACTTTTGTCTTCTTCGGTGTGTGTGTGCACTTTGTGAGGGGATGGAGTGCGGGTGGGGGCCAGAGAGAGAGAGGGTGGCGGGGTGAGGTTGATAACATTTCAAATAAAACACCCTGCATACTTCCACTGATAAATCAGCACCCTCACAGTTTTCTCAGAACTGCCCTTGTACTTTTCTGTCCAAACAACATCCAGGTTAACTTTGTCACATCAGATAAGCACCAGCTAATGTGATGAAATTTATGGCTTGACGTGGCTCCTGTACTAATACAGCGGTGGATTGTGTGAAGCTGTACTAAGTGCACTCAACTGTCAGCTCTTATTGTGGTGTCAGTCCTTCCTTCTAATTAGTGTCCTCAGCAGGCAGGAAGTGGGCCTGGGCTGGACTAATCTGTCAGTGAGGCCAGACCATCCTCGCCCCAGCGACTGTTTCCTTAGATAAACCCAGAGCCCTTTATCTAAAAGAGTTGTGACACTCGGGGGGTCTGGGAAGCCCCTAGTGATTCTGTTATTACTTCTTGGTTCTACATTTTATACAAATAACCCGAACCAGAATGGAATTTGGTCTATAGACTTAATTTTTTTAAATCTTAGATGCAATAGGAAGATTGGGGATTTCTGTGAGTTGGCCTCTTGAGGCAGTGCATTCACATCATGGTACTGATTGCCGTGGTGACAGGTGTTGATTGAGCATGAGAGGGAGGAAGCGTAGTGAAGGACACTTCCTGGCAGACAGTTTTATCAGTCAGGGAGCGGAGGGGTCAGAGAGAGGGTGGATGAGGTTATCGCATTCTGGTAGTCGTGTACTGTATGCAACTGGTGTGCAGAGAGCCTTCGGAGGCCTGGCAGCAGCCCAGCCTTGCTGACCAAGGTAAATGTCTCTTTCATATAAACATTGTGTGAGTTATAGCCACATGTTGGGAATATCAATTACACAAGTTGTTTTTTTCTTCTTGGTTTATACTGTGCTGCTATGGTTCAAAAGGTTATGAAATAGGTGGAAGGGCTTTCTCGGGTATGTCCAGAAGGGACCTGAGGTTGTTTGTGTATTGTCTAAGGGCGCAGACACATCCTGGAGAGATATCTCATTCTTGTACAGATTGCCAGGCTGTCTTTTAGTGACTAATGTGCGAAGCAAACGGCCATTTTAAGAAGCAAGATGTATAGTTTAAAGACTTTTTTTGGCTCATCGTCACAGCAGTCACAAAACAAAGTCAAGTAATGGGCTCGGGCAGGAAAAGAGAAAGTGAGAGAAGAGGAAAGGGAGAGTGATGGGTGTGCTTTTCCTTCCCCACTGCCTCCTTTGCACCTCCCCTCCCTCCGTCCATCTCTCCCTCCTTTCCTCCCTTCCTTCTCTCACCACCAGCGGGGTCCAATTCCTCCACTTGAGCGCTCAGGGCCAGCAGCGTGCTGATTAGACCCACACCCCCAGCCGCGCTTCGCCGAGGACTCTGCAGCGGGACGACTTCAAATGCACCTCGCTCCTGCCACCCCAAATAAAACCTGACTGGTCCTAATGGACACGTTTTAATCTCCCTAGGTTATTTGAAGATTTCTCCAGCCCGCTGCTGGCCACAGCAGAAACAAATTCCTCTCGCTTTGTTGATTAAACCACTGCCTCTCCACCGTTGCTTATCGTCCAGCAACGAGCTGCTCTTTTTAATTAAGAGTGAGACACCACAAGTGTGCAATTAACAGCTGGTAATTATAGAGCTCTTCAGAAGTGCAACACTCCACCTTCATTTCAATTATATAATGGACAAGTGGCTTTTTGATCTCCAAATTAGTGAACTCTTGTAATATTTGTTTTGTGGCAGATTTGGAGGGTTAATAGTGGCCTATGGTGGCCTCCCTCCTCCATGATTGATGTAAGAGCAGAAAGAGGGATATTAAAAACTGGAACAGTCCATCAGGAAATGCAAATCGCACCTTCATGTTAATGAGCAGGCAATGGGTCGGGCTGGCCAGCCGTGGCGTTTCATGTGGGAAAAACAAGCGCCCACTCTGCCGCAAACTGATTAGTACATTTGAATTTGAAAGTTTAATTAAGTGCTTCTAATACAGATCGTTTTGGAGAGTGACACATAACATTAAATTGTTTGATACTTAATTTGGCTGCCTTTTGATTGCAAAGCAAGCACGGGTAAATTTGCCAACACAAGTGTGGAAGCAATGAGCGCTATCCCTAAGGAGGCAGAAGCCATGGACTTCATTTAAAACCTTTAACTGATAACTGATGAAAATGTATTTAATGACCAATGCACTCTTTGAGTGTATAAAGCGGAACACTTGTTCAGTTTTAATTACAATTGATTTCCATCTATGTACATGGTTGTGGCATTGTTCGTTTAGAGTTAGCATTCTTTCACTCAACGCGGTCCATCAATATGAAAAAAAACAGATCTTGATTGATTTTTGGCTGCACGAGTGCATGCAGCAGGTTACAATGAGGCGATAATTAATTGGCTGCAACATTTTAATGTCTTTGGGGGATGCTTTACATTCTGGCCCCTTTTACTGGATCGTCAATGTATCAAGTGGTTCAAAAGAAGTTTAATCTCAGTGTCGTTGTGATTTGTAATTGCTTTATTTCCCTGGTCAATATAGTTCTTTTAAAAATGTGGTTCTTCTGCAGTGTTAGTATAAAAGTACCTAAGTTGGACTTAGCCGTGTGCCAATTGCCTCTTTAAGAGTTGATTTGAAAATGTTGATACGCATTCATTGTGTTGAAACTTTCCACATTTTCATACATAATTACCTTCTTTACACAAATCAAATAAGATGTTATACATAATTAATTAGAAATAGGAAAGAGATAACAGGCCTTGATGAAATACATTATAAGGAAATGCATATATATATATATATATATATATATATATATATATATATATATATATATAAAACATACCAAGGATTAAAACCCAGTTGAACTAAATTGAGAAGTAATGCCATATCAAATGCATTAGTGTAAGAGATCTCCTGATAATCTGTTTTACTTTATGCTTAATATGTACATGTTCAGGCAATCTGTCATTAATTCCACAGTCATGCCACTCTAAATATGTACAAAACAGGAAAACCAAAGAGAGAGAAAACGCATGAAGTCAACAGTCTCGAGTCACACTAGCACTTTGGAATTTTTCATTGGTGAATATTGGCAGCTCATTGTGAAATAAACACCAAGTATTTAAATTCAAACCAGGTCATTATGGAAGGTTCTTAAACAAAATGTCAGTCATTACGGGAGGCCATGTGGCTCTGCTTAGAGTCACTGTTTGTTTGAATTAGGAAGAAGAAACAGCAGATTTCTGTGATCCTTCTCATCTGTCTGAATGACACTGAGCACTCGTCACAGGACCGCATTTCCCATCAACCCCCCTGAGCATGGAGTAGGATCGGTGATGAGCTTTGGATCGTGTGTGTGTGTGTGTGTGTGCATGCGCATGCTTGTGTGTGTGTGTGTGTGTGTATGTGTGAGTGATCTCAGTCTAATCTGAGTTGCTGTTACTGTCATGTACCTCTCCTTCCCTCATTGTCCTTCTGCATTCCCACCTCAATCTCACTGTCATTTGGCAGCTGTCACTTTCCATTTATGTCCCCCGCTCTACCCCCTTAAACACACATGCACACGCACACAGTAACACACACACACGCTCTCTGACGGGTATAAAATGCAGGTAAGAATAACATAGCCTGCTAGTGCATCCAATTAATTCACATTTGTCATCCAAACAGTTTAAAACGTGCAATACTTTGACTATATTTTAGCAATTTCAGCACACGTATATCAAAGAAATGAAAGTAAAGAAAATCTAATTATGCAAACATTTTGAAAAATCTACAAAAAAAACAAATCACCAGGTCTGAACTTTCAAATGTTAACATAAGACTTTTGGAGTGGCAGGTTTTTCTGCAGTCAAGTTGAATTCCCGTCTTAGTCTTGACAATGACCCACACTGTTTATGTCCAGACTCTCATGCAGAGTTGTGTAGTGTATTACACAGGGAGACAACAATACCCATGCAAGAACACAATCCCACTGTATTGCCCAGTTAAATCACCTCCTAAATAGAGGGAAATTGACATCCATAACAAATAACATAAACAGCTTCAGTGCGCCGAGGGGGATTTTGTTGCTCGGGGCGTAGGGCTGAATGTTAGCCTTCCAGCAATCATTAAACAAACATCCTCTCCAGGACCTTTCCATGCCCGGGTCTATTCCACATGTCGCACTGTGGTTTGGAAAGTCTCTGTAGCCGCGGACATTATTGTATGTAACAAGTTCTATAACAAAGTTAAGGTGGAATTGGCCTGCTGCTGTGGTAATGCTCGAGGCAAGCGGACCCTGAGAGTGGAAAAGCAACCCTCAGACAAAGTCTATTCATATCCAGAAATATTAAATGGAGGATGTCAGGTTGGTAGTAGGTGGTCAGCTTGTCACATTAAAATACTCCTGCTTTCCAATAGTTAGTTTTTCTTTCTTACCATACACAGACCTCATTTCTGGTTGAATTCAGCTTTTTTTAAAGGATAATCAGGCCCTCTTGTTGAATCTGTATCAACGTTTCTGTCTCTTTTTTTTTTTTTTGCAGTCTGTATATGCTCAAGCTTCCACGTAGTCCAAGAGGGTTTTTTTTAATTCATGTGGCCCATTGTGCATGGTAAACAATGTTTGTATTGATAACCTCTGACCTGCCACTAGAAATAGGAGCATAGGCTTTTCAAAGGTCTAGAGGTTCCCTACACAAAGAAGCTTGTTAAAGGAGACTGAACAGCGTTGCAGCTTTAGTAGCACCCTGATCATACACTGCGAATATTTAAACTGTGACATGCAGAGATTCCTTATGTTGACAGAATATGGTTCTCTGTTACTTCATAGAGTATCTTTGTGTGTGTGTGTATGTGTGTGTATGTGTGTGTTACGGGTCTGGTCTCGCCTGTGTGTGTGTGTTTAAGGTGTCCAAGTGATGAGTTTGAGTTTGTCAGATGCCTCAGCTCTGAGTTGAGGGCCATTTGTCATTGGTGAGATTCATTATTCGTGTCCCTAACCCCCCCCAGCTGGGCAGTGTGATCACCACTGACCCTCTGTGACAACCACAGCACCTTCATTATGTCACAGCGACCACCCTGTCACTACAGCAACTCTCTAACTGTCTAGGTGACACCCCTGGGTGGGACTCCAATCTCTCATCCGGAGGCCTGCCTGTCTCTGAGCTTGTCACTGTGTGTGTATGTGTGTGTGTGTGTGTGTCCATGTGTCTGTTGTCTGTTTGTATTTAGACATTGCTCTTAGGTTTGTGTGTTTTTTATGTTATTATTTCTCAATATATAAATATGTAGTTTCAAATATTTTTCCTGTGACTAACAGATTGTCTGGCTAAATTATCCTAATATATCCCCTCATCTGTTTCCCGAGTCAGGTACAAACAACACTTTTCTTTTCCAGCTTTTTGCACCATCTCATCTATTATCCCTTAACGGTAATTCCAGACACATAAACTGACCCCTAAATTAGTGGAATAATTTCCCAGTAGGTGCTGGGTACAGTTGATATATATATATGTTGTTATCCATTCCTCTGCCATATTATCATATTCTCCTTCCCAATGGGATCATTTCAGATAACACACTGGACACTGTTATACCATTACCTCTCCCCCTATTTTCTAATCAGCAATTATTCAATTATGTCCCATTAGTTGGAGGGTGTTGCCAATGTCGTCGCCCTGGGCGTTTAGCCCCTGCTCTCTGTCAAGGGGAGACCCAGAGGGCCCCGCAGAATGCCTGTGATTAGTGTTGCGTCTGCAGAGAGGTGACAGAATCCCTCTTCAAATATTTTGTCTTCATTTTACGGCTCTGAGATGCAATTATGGAGCAGCAGTTCATTACGGCAGCACGCGGCGCTTCATGTTTTATGCATGCTGCCTCATTTAGGGCCTTTATTAACGAGCCAGGTCTGACCAGGCTGCTTGAGACTATACTGCAGGCTGTGCTATGGCCTTTGCCGCTGTGTTTGTGTAGGCATGTGTGTGTGTGTGTGTGTGTGTGTGTGTGTGTGTGTGTGTGTGTGTGTGTGTTCTGGCAATATGAGTAAGCAAGAGCAAGAGGGAGTGAGTAAAAGAAATAGAGTGAGCAAGAATGAAGGCTAGATGAAAAAAAAAAAAAGAAAGAAAGAAAGATGTGATTGAGAGAAACTGAATGAAGCAGTGTGTGTGGTCAGTGTAGTGGTCACTTCACCGCCATGCCCTCTTTATCCCAGCAGCCGGCCTCATAACGTTGCTCTGTAGTGTTGAGACTGGTGCAGGCTGGCTTGGCTTTAAGGCAGTAGATTGAAGGGGTGGGGGCAGCAGCGGTGACTAACTGCACCTCCCTCAGCAGAAGAAACTCCATCTGCATCCAACATTGAGACAGATGAGGCCAATTTGGCTCTTTAAATTTCCGCACCGTGATGGATGTGGGGTGGCTGTGCACAGCGAGAGGTTGGTAGAAGGGTGCGAGGGGAGCGGGGGGTAGAGAGAGAGAGAAGGGAGACAGGTGAGAAAAGGGAGAAAGAGGGAGATGTCCAGCGTATGAAAGAAAGAGAATGGGGGAGGAAAGAAGGGTGAAGGAGACTCACGTCTGAGCATGAGCAGTTAAAATGAATCACTTTAACTGATTTATTTACTGTATTTTCATTTCTGCATACATTTTAATGTACAAAGCAGCTACAGGAAGTTGGGGAAAGAAACAGAGTCAAATGGTATAAAAATGTAGAGCTGGTATAATATGTTATGAGCACATTGGACACCCATGAGTTATATTGGTTGTATGAGGTAGATATTGTCTCCTATGGAGTCATCCCTCTGGCTGGACAAACTAAGCTACAGGACTAACAACAACCAGCAGTACGTATTCGATGCCGACATACAGTGTGTGTTGACACTGGCTTTCCAGGTTTCAACTGAGGCAAAGCTAAAGCTAATGTGGCATAGCCGGAAATTTGCGTAGCCAAGAAATTGTCTTCGATGGAAAATTTTCTGTTGGGACTGCGGCCAACAGCATAATGCAGTCAATGCCCACCACGCTTTTTTTTCTTTTCCGTAGCGTTCAGTGTTTTTGTATAGGATGCAATGCAAACATGTGGGGACAAGGTTATTGATTCACTGATATACAGTACGCCTTCATGCATCTGATCACAATCAGGTGTTCCTGATTATTCATGTCAGACACTTGCTCAACCGTGCTTAAGCTTGGTTGCATGTCTTACAAAATATATATTTTTTTTATGTGACAAATGCAAGTTTCAAGTAGTCAGGTTGTATTTGCCTGCAATTGTGCCCAGCTTTAACTGACTGATGGGCATCTCACTGCAGACCACAGCTCCCATCTGCACTGCAGATCCGCTGCCCCTTTGATAAGAGCTACCATCCTCGGGCCTACATAAATATTTTATCAAGTATAATGGAAATTGTCAAATCCATCTAATTGTGTAATGCATTACGAAGACATCAAACTTAAACAAAGCACATATGCTATCATTTCTTTTAACGACTGGGACAGGCTGGGCCCGGTCGAGCTGGCGGTTTGGTACCCAGGGGGCCTTCCACAGGGCTGGGGGGGCTGGCAGCAACCACTCTGGATATACGTCTCTCTCTGCTCTGCCCAGACCTGCCTCGCTCACATTTCATCAAAGGAATCAATTTCTCAAATGTGCACAACTGTGAGCCATAATTATATTAGGGCCCAATGGCAGTTAGCCATGACATGAAAGCGAAAGAGGGAGAGAGAAGAGAGGGGGAGAGAGAATGTTCATCTATGCATATTTGCATCGACATGTACTGTGTTTTTATTATTATAACGTTGGGATAAACGCTTGTTTTTACTTTTGGATTAAGTCAAAAATAAAGAAATGCCAGTCTGAGAAATATAAGAGGCGGCAGAGGTATCCCTGTTGTTGCTGTCTAAAAGGATAGAGGGATTAGGTTGGAGGAACAGGAAGATAGATGAAAGGAGTGGCGCAGGTGACCAGAACAAACAAATCAAAAGCTGAGGATGTGTGACATGTGGTGGTGGTGGGGGGGCTGAGTTGGGATTGAATGAATCAGAGGCAAAGACAGAAGAGATGATGGGATTAATGACCTTTGTCAACACATTCTTTCTACCCGTCACTTCAGAGGAGAAAACAGACAAATCAATACTTTGGAAAGCGTGCGTATTTGATACATCACTTACTAAAGTGCACGGTATGAAAATGATCTCATGCGGAAATAAAGGAATTTATGCAGCACAAACTCACTTACAGAATATGGAGAAGCACAAAACATGCACACTCATACAGATTTAGAGTTCAGGATTACGTTTTTCCCCTAAATGTGTAAATAGTAAGTGATTAATAAAGTCAGAATATTGTTTTATCATTACCCTGATTTCACACATGTACAGTATTATCCTATCTCGTCATCTTTCCCCCCTGCCCCACACGCACATGCTCTTTCCTTTTCTCCCACTCTTCACTCTCATCTTCTCTATCCCGAGGTCAGCATGTGATTCGTCGGGCCCTCCCTCCGTGGCCCCGGCTGATGTATGGCTTGTGGAAACAATATGAGCGCCGGGTTGTTATTCTGTTTGCTTTACATTTGACAGACTTAAGTTAGCGTCCAACTGGGATCCTCATCTCATTAGGCCAAATGGCAGGGCAAAGACAATCATAAAAATCGTTTGGCAACTGGCATCCCACTTAGAAACACCTGTCAACACACAGGCAGAAGATAAACTCTGCAAATTGGAGTCAGGATACAGATTGAATCAGGGAGAGGGAGAGAGATTGAGAGAGGGAAAGAGATGCCCATATGCTCCTTGTTGTTAGAGAGTTAATGATATGAGGTGGTTGGGTTGATATAGAGGCTTCCTCGTTGATGATATTGATTGTGGTTTTAGGACGCAGACGTGTGTGTGTGTGTGCGCGCGCGTGCGTCTTGCACATCCATCTCTGTGTTCATCAAGACTTCATTCATTTGCATTTCATTAAAAATAAATGTGGTTTGTTAATCCTTCATATTGATTAACCCAAACAACCACAGAAGTAGAAGCACAACGATTTGTCTTTTAATACACTTCAATGAATTTGTGCAAATTCGCTCTCACGTACTTTAGTTTTTCTTCCTTTATGCAAACCCCCCCCCCCACACACACACACACACACACCGCCCCTCTGACTCACGCACCCACCTCTCTCTTTTCCTCCGCTGTATCTTCCCCTCCTGTCCAAACATACATCTTTATCAAGCGGCTGTTGTCAGACAACATTAGATAATTAATAGGCCATTTGTCAGGCCTGTGAGGAACATGTTAAAATCCCCGAGCAGTTCCCCAGATAAATCCTGCCGTGCACATAGACGCCTTTGTTGTGTCAGCCTGCCATCGGAGCTGCAGATTTACCATTAAAGGACCCTCATTATTAATCACAACTAATGCTAATTAATTAGGTGTCTGTGTGTGTGCACAGAGGGACCGGCTCTAAGTTTCAGTTTGTTGTGCGATGTTAATTGGTAACTCGGCTCACGGCCCTTAATGGAGTGTTTTCCATTTGGAATGGGGAGCGGTTGACTAACACAGGGGTGAAAACACATAGACAATGCTCTCATTAATTAAGACTGTGTAAAGAGCTCTGCTCATTTCACTTTGGTGTGTGTGTGTGTGTGTGTGCTTAAAGTGTACAATATGAATGCCTGTTTGTGCGCCAATGTGGAGATTAGTGAATGCTGCCTGTATGGCATTTTATTCGGACATACCTACAGCATTTAAGGGTATTTCTCAGAGCTGTAGTGTAAGATTTTCCAGAATTCAATAAGCAACAGGCAAATACTAACAAAGAAGTAGATTAAACCTACTATTACTACATTTTGTCTTTTAAAATGCAAAAACATTTTTTTTTTGCCTTGTCTGCTTTAATGGATATTTTACAGTTTGAGTAAGACTAAATAAACAGAAAGAGAATGGGAGATATTGACAAGAGTCCTATTTTATTTAGAATGTCCATGCTTTGCAATTTAATTGTTTTTGCTGATACATTCTGGACAATGGGCCAAAACTGTACATATACAGCTACCTAAGGCTATGAGTGTCGTGTGGTTTGTATCACTCAGTACCACAGTCACCCCAATGGACCAGCAGACCAAAAGACTCCCCAAAAGCGGCGCTAAGGCCTCCATTAAGCACAAAGACAGAGTTAATTAGGAAGCTTATTGCCTCTCCCGAGGGCATGAGGCTCCAAACACTCTCCTATACACCCTGCTGAGGGAATCTATACACATACTGATGCTCTGTAATTAACAGTGCTTAGCAAATCAACAGCAGCCATTTTCTGTTTGGCAGTAGCTGCGAGAGCGTTAAAATTAACCAAATGAAAGATAATTGTTTTTGTTTTCTTTTGAGTTCAGTCACAGTGAGATGTCTCTCCCAGATGCCTATGCCCGCATCTCCCTCAGGGTATCCACATTTTTCAGGCAAATGAATCAATATACAATAACAGCAATCATGCCGTGGCCCCCTTAACCCCTCCCACATATTTTGAATTCTCCAAACAATTTCTAAGTCTGTTTAGCAGCAGTGCATTAACCGTGATAAAAACAAAATGTATACTTCTACTGTGGTGCTGGTTCTTGTGTTTTACTGTTGGAACAACAGCTAGGACACATTCAAGATTTTCCAGGTGCGAAGATATAAATAGAAATCTGAGAAATGATGAAGAGTGCAGTTTCACAATTTGGATGTGATGACTAATGGAGGGGATCATGTGTGATTATGTTTGACCTGTAGTATAAGGGTACCCCCCACACACACACACACACACACACACACACACGTCCCATTTGTCTGTTATCACAGGCAACAATTGATGTCTACAGATAAGCATAAGGGTCGGTCCTCGTAAGGTGAGGAGTTCATTTCCATATTTCATGAGACCCCATCAGTCATCTGTTCTGGCTATCTGGCCAGATGACGTGATCTGTGAATTGGGCGCAGGCTAAGTAGATGAATAATGTTCTCACCTTTACACCTTAGTATTCAAGCCCGTCTAGCATTATACACTGGTAGCAGAGATGCCGTTGAGGAAAGGACAAAAATCCAAAAGCTGTAGTTGGCAAAATAGTTAATATAATATTTTTTCAAATATTTTTCATAAATATTTTTGTAATGAATTCATAGTATATATATTTTTATCCATAATATGTGAATGTACACATATACATTATTAAAAATTGCTATATTTCTGATTTAAGTGCCTTTATCATGTGATGTAAAACATTTGAAAAGATCATTACATCCATCAATTAACATCACTGAAAACAAGCAGGATGGAGGAGTAGTAGTAGTAGAGTTCACCTGATTAAAACTTAAGTGACATAGAAAATGATAGGACAGATAACATGAGAGTAAAATGGTAGCAAACGACAGCAGTACAGAAAAGAAATGAGAGAGGGGGTTGTTAACTATGTCCACAGGTAGGTTATTTCTCTCTGTAAACATATGTATCCATTTGTCCCATGGGCGCGTCCCCTTGCCGTCCTGTCGGCAGTGGCTGGGTCACACCTCCATTAGGGGCTTTGTCACAGTGATTAATAGCTCTTTCTATCATCTTTAATTCACTCCCTGATGATGGCGGCCCTGCTCGCAGCTCGGGGTAATCGTGTGATGTATGAGTCCGCCCAACACCTCGTGGCAGAGGTGAAAATCATTCCACCCATGCAGATAGCAGGCCCGGGAACAAATGTTTTCCCTCTTAATAAAAATTAATGAATTTGGCGTCAAGTGCGAAAATTTAAATACATGAGATACACGTGTGTGTGTGTGTGTGTGTGTGGGTGCATATTTGTGTTTACTCAAAGTGCCATGATATATTTTCTTCTGTTCCTGAGTGATTTTGATGGGGAGATAATATTGTTTTCCTCATTATTTTGCACTAAATCTTTTGTGTTGTCTTTCAGATACATCAACATCAAGGTTTTTCTCTTTTTTTTTTAAACTTGCTTTCTTGTACCATCACAATTTGCCCTATCTGTTAATAATGCAGTTGAAGTCTTGATGCTGCTCCCAGCTGGAGTTCCCCTACTCGACCCAGAATTCTTTAAGCGCTCCCTCTTTGATGAAGGGCGTCAGCTTGCAATGATGAAGTAATGTCCATTACTGAACAAACAAACAGGACTATTTCCTTTAAGTAGGCGGAGACACACAGAAATGCGCACACACACACACACACACACACACACACACACCAGTCTGATCATCTGTGTTCAGCGTCCCTTTCCGCCCCACACGTCTAAGCAGAGCTACGGTCTTTGACTTATCAATCATCTACACACGAAACCACAATTTTCAGAACTCTGAACATAGCATATTTGCTTTTGGCTAACGTTTACCTTACAGAAACATATATGTTTATGAGCTGAAATGCTCTCGTTGAGTCCGCTGGACCGGGGGAATTTCTGGTCTAAATCAAATATAAACTTGGAGACCAGTGTGAGGCGGGGAAATGTCAAAGGAGAAACAGCAATGGAGGGATACAGTTACCTTTAAAAGCTCTTGTCCCCCTACCATATGGCAAGCTTCACATTCAGGACTATAACTGTGTTACACAGTCTCTGTGCTGAAAATCATTACGTTGACTCCCAGAGCCACATTGGGTTTCATACCCGGGCCCGGCTCAGCAGAGTCTTTAAAAGACTTTCCCCTCAAACACGCTGGGCCCACACAGTGAGTGTGTCAAACACAATAGTTGCACAGAGTCTGATCAGGTATTGCTGCAGGGAACGACGATGAGAAAATACTTAAGTTGTAGACCAGGTTCGACAAATACACGCACGCACTGCATAACATAGAAAAACGCAGCCAGATATCTGTGACAGACAGCTGATTCAGCATAATGTGCTCATGCATAGATTTTTTTTTTTCCCCCACAGCAAACACATTCTGACAGGAATTATGATGCTTAACTGGCAGAGGAAAACAGCTCATGTACTACTTATGCAGTCGTTGACAGTTTTGCATTCCTTCTTACCAGACACTGTGCTTTGCCCTTGCCAAACTGGAAGTTGCACGTATTCTTATGATATTTATATACAATGCGTTCGACTTATCGTGTCCTTCAAGTAATGTGTCAAAGTTCGTAGCAGTTTGAAGGTGAGAGCACATCAGAAAGTTCAATCATTTTGTCCAAGTCTTGAGTTAATCTCTTAGGTTAGTTTATGACCACCTGTGGCCAATCAGAGTGACCCGTTCAGTCAATCAGAAGCGCGGTTACTTCATGGCCAGTGAGCAAGAAGTGTGTGTGTGTATCTGTGTGGATCAAAGGTTCCATCGCTGACGGCGCAGCGGTACAGTGTCACACAGGCAGCCCTTCAGGAATGTTCCTCAGCCCAGGGATGGGTTGTAGAGCCTCATTAGCAGAGCCCCCTCTCTCCGTGCCCTGTCAGCCTGCGTTAGGCACAGCCCATCTCAGATGCACGCTGGGGGAGCGGCAGCTTCCTGTGAATCATTTCCGGCTTTTAGTGTCTTTCTGCATGTCTGTGACACCTGGCTGGCAGCTTCTTCATTAGCTCGCTCGTCTGCAAACTCATCCATCTGTTTGCTTGTTTGGTGACCTGTCGGTATGTGAACTTGTCTTTCTTCCTGCCTGACTGCCTTTGCATGAAAATATTTTCTGATTTCTGTGCTTCTTTTCACCTATTTTGGAGACAAACATCTTCAGCTCTTTAGACCTCGGAACTAGTTTGCTCACTGTGTAGACACTGTGAATCGTTCAAGCCCTCTCCCACCATTTAATCTCCACTAGCCACGTGTGGCACTCTGACGAAGCCCAGTGTGGGTTCAAGGGTCGTACTTTTATGTCCTGTTTCACTCTATTCACAATTAACCCCAGTATGCTTCCTTCTGTTTTCACTGTACAGTGGAGAACGAGTTCAGGAAAAGGAAATATAAAACAGTCTCACAATGTTGAGAAGGCCCTGCTTACCCACTTTGGCATCAGCTCAAACAACTGACAAACATTCCATGTTGCTGCTATAGGGTTGTTTTTTTACTCCAAATGCCTGTTTTTTATATAAAAAATTGTTTTAAATTTTGAAATGAATTAAAATATGTCTGTTTCCTAGGTCAGCTACTTACCCAGTGATTAGAAATTTGAAACAAGAAAAACACTGACATTAGAACCTAGTGTGCTTCCTTTATGCTTGAAAAACAGAATCAGATCTTTGTCACACACTTGTTGTTTCAGACCTGTAGGACCTTCTGTTGTTTATTTTTCAAACTAATGCACACTGTACAATTTACTCATTTGTTCTCCGTAGTTGAAATCGGATGAAGAGGAGAGGATAATTTGGAGCTTTTGTCAGTGTTGCAGGAACTTATTAAAGAATGTTGAAAAGCTAATGAGTTGCCAGTGTTAATTTGTGATAATCCAACAATCACAAAGACGTCACTGAGCATCACCCTCATGTAGAGACTCTCGCTTTCTTTCACAGGTGACGGTGACGATGATTTTGCCCTTTACCCGTCCGACATCTTGGACAATGTATGCGGCTCTGACGGTGATCCTGCAGCTTCTTCTGCCCTGGCAGAGGACCCAGTTTCGCCTCTGCTCTCTGATGATGAGGCTTCACCCCGCGATCCCTTGTCATTCCAACACCCGGGCATCTTTTTACCCCAAGAAGATTTGGCCATTCCCCTGGACTTTGAACTGCGAGAGTCAGCAGTTCCAGGTGGGGGACTGGGCATCTGGAGCCACCGGAGGGTAAACATCGGGGAGCGCTTTGGACCATATGAAGGAGAGCACAGGCCTTGTCTTCGGGACCCCACTCAAGGCTGGGAGGTAGGAACATAGTTAAAGTTCATGTGCATATTCTTATGATTGAAAATGATTGCTTTGCAGAGTCTTTACCTTCTTACAAATAAATGATTAACTGAAATTAATGTTTTATTAAGTGCACTACAACTATTTAAAGTCATATTCAGAAAATGTTTAAGACACCTAAGATTTCAATGGTTTTCAGATACATTGCATGGTAGCTAGGGTAAAATAAAATGCTGACAGAGCAGCTTAAGCTTTGTTTCAAGTATACGCATGAAAATTGCAGTTTTTCTGGAACAGTAGTAGCACACTTTCTGACAAGGGGGCGGGGGGTCCTTGGCCAATATACACTGTAGCATTCACATCAGTCCTCTTTATATTTCCTCCCATGGCGTCATGTTCACATTTAGCCCAGTGACCACAAGTCTGTTGTTGCCGTTTGTTGCCGAGTGATGTAATGTTAGCTCAGTGCCACTGAAAGAAAGGGAGTTGAGGTTGTGCTCTTAACTCAATTAAAATGAAAAGCCATAAATCCCTTTTTCATCTTGGTTAGGGACCCAGTGCGGCCATTGGCAAATCACATATTGGTCAGCCGGCACAAAAAATCGAAGGCAGGGTCACAGGACAAGGTCAGAGGTTAGATGTGGTCTCCGTCAGTGTCAGGTAAGTTCGCTTTTATGGAGCAGGAATAAGGGGCTGGCAGAGTATCAGCCTCATTTTGTCTCCCTGCGAAATAGATCCTCTCTAATTTGGATGTGAGGATTTAGTCCTTCAGATTGAGGCCTTTGTCCCTTTTGTAGGACAGAACCAAGCTCATTAAGAATCGCTGACCATGCAGTTCATAAAGTGAAAAGTCATGGGTTTAAATAAGAAGATGATTCAATACAGCATTCCTTCTCTTCAGTCAGTTTTAATGCTGCATGTTAAAGCTAACTGAGAACGTGTTGGTAAAGTATCAACATTTGGCTCATATAAATAGTTTTGGATTTGGACTGGTGCTCGTTGGGTTTGCATCATAGAGCATTACTCCAGCCCATCAACTCTGACTCAGTGGTTTTGGCTCGGACCAAACCAAAATACATTTCTTCTCTTTTGTTTTTCACTCTGGATTACATTTCTCCAGGAAACAACTTCTCCCTCATTATCAACTGCTGGGTGAGACGCAATATATAAATGTCTCCTAAACTGAACTGAAGAAAAACAGTTTTTTGGGTGCCCATTTTCATAACACAAAATCTTAATAAAAAGTCTCTGTCCCTCTCAAAGAGATTTACAGCCGGTTGAACAAGCTCTCTGGGTTATTCTTTTTCCCAGGGAAGGAAATAAAGGAAAAAAGAGGTTTCATGAATTTTAATCTGAAGGTAATTTATGGGGAGCTTGAATAATAATATGTATTTAAAAAGCTGAGGAGCTGGGATGTGAGTATGTGTGTGTCTGAGGGCAGGCGGGTGGGGGTGGGGTGGGGGTGGGTTGAGGGGAAAGATGGGATCCTGGCGAGGCAGCACTGTATCACAATGTTTAATTACCACCCTGACAGCGAGCTATAACTCTTTCCATTAAGTAAATAAGTTGTAAAGAATTTATGATGAAATGCCACATTATTCAGAATGGATATTCAGTGATGACATCCCTCTGCATTAAATATGGTAAACGCCATTAAGCCCTCCCGACCCCCCTCCCCCTCCCGTGCCCACCCGTATACCATCCCTCGCCCATTGCTCACCCCCCTCCCGTCTGCAAATCGTCAATATGCCAATAAGCCTGCGGAGGGTCTGTAAAAATAAAATTGATTCGGTAAATGTGAGTTAAGATAGATATGTTTGCTTTCATCATCAATTCCGTGCGGCGCGGCGAGGTGATGTCACCGACCGGGGAACGCTAAAGTGGCGCTCCCATCTGGAGCGTTTGATGGAGGGCCTTGAGCGGCCCAGGCCAGTGGTGACAGACTGGGGGAAGTTTGTCACCAGGGGGGCCACCGCTCCTCTGCGCCATCACCATAAATTTGGGGGGCTTTATTCATAAAGGGGAAGAGTGAGTTATGGCGTCCATGATGCTTTATGTATACAGGAATGGTGACTTATGGGAAAGATAGCTTCGGTAAATAAGAGGTAGAGAGGCAGCAGTCAGGGGGTCTGTCAGACTGAGACGCTCACCTACACTGTCGTATGCAGAACTGAAGTGCTGACTGTGCCAGGAGCCATACGCTCACTGGCGTGTGTGTCTGTGTGAGTGTGCATGGGTGTTTATGTGTGTGTGAGTGCTTTTAGTAAGTTTAGGATTTTTTAAATACGAGTGAATTGTTTTTGTGTTAAAGATTCATGAATTGAACCATTCATGTCAGATGTTATCTATGTCAGTGTAAGAAGACATAAGTCGGGCATCAAGAAGAAAGTGAGAAAGAGTGTTGCCTTATCCAAAAGAGGGTTTTCTCAATGGGCGATGAAAACAATGGAGACGGACCAAAGGGGCCAAACATTTGTTTTGAGTTCAAGCAATTCTAATATAAACTGAAACTAAAACAATAACTCATTTATTTTATTTCATTTTTATTTAAAATAGAAGAACGATAAACACCGGAAATAAAAATAATGATTCTTTGGGCCTGCCAGAACAAAGCTGTTGACCTGTTTTATTACCAAAGTTAAGCACATAGTCTTTGGCTTAAATTCATGAAACAGCTCAAACATTTTCAAATAATAGAGGGTCAAGTACTCTATTTCTTTCCCAGATTGTATTTAATAATTTCACTTAAATAATCAAAATAAAAAAGGAAAACCATGAACTGCAAAATATTGCATTCCATCTTTCAAGTGAAAGTATGAGTAAGGATGAGGTGGCCTGCACTTGGCCACAGTATTTGTATGTATTTCTCCATGGCTTCCTTGAAAATACTCTTAACGCATGGATGCCCACCAGTCCATATTCTGCTGTCTCTCTCTCTGAGTCGTTAAGCACATTGAAATTCAAACTCCATTTGTGTCTATCCTCTTCTCAGCAGCAGCAACAATAAGACAGAGAGTAAGAGTCCGGGAGAGAGTTATCCAGCACTCAATGAGCCTTTGGGCTCACCCAAACTCGCAGCCCCACAGGATTATGGGTCCTGGGCTTAGAAAGCTGGGTGCCTCCTGCTGTAGGAGCGATGGGCGGAGCAGGTTAGGGGTGCGAGAAGGATTGGGATGGTGAGTGGGGCGGGACAGGGGCGCTTAGGGCCTTTGTGCACCTCTTGAGTGAGAGGCGGAGGTGGAGGTGGAGGCGGTAGTGCTGGTGGTAGTGGTGGTGGGGAAGTTGTGAAAGAGATTAGCAGTGATGGTGAATGGGAGTAGAGGATTAGGTGGCTGGGCAGGGCCTTTCCTGGCTCTGCCTGTCTCCTGAACCTCCTGGTCATGAGAGGATGGGAGGGTGGAAGGAGGAGAGGCAGATGCCTGACCAGGGGACCCATCATTTAAACTGTGGTCAGCTGAAAATCTTACATTGCAAATGGCCTACTGAGAACAAATAAATATGCTTGCATTGCATCTTTGTATTACTTATTCAGAAACTTTGAATTTGATATTCCAAAAGACATTTTATGATGAAACATTAGTCTATAGAGCCTGTGGTTTTGGAGCTAGAACATGATTTTGTGACAGCAGAAACAACAGTCAACTGTAGTTCAGCTACTTCTTTCGCCATTTTGCCTTTTATGTGTACAGACGGTGTGAACTCTAGGAAAGGTTGATCCTAGAATCAGGGTGTTGTGTATCTGCATGTGTGCGAGTGTGAGAGTGTGGAAGGAGGGCGTTTCGAGAGGGCGTGTTTTTTGTGCACGGATAAGCCGCTGTCCTGAATGAATGCAGATGTCTCTGGCTGGCTGTCCGCCTGTCCCCTGTGCGCTGACGGCCCGTCACCTCTCTCTGTCACAGGGAGAAAGAGCCACTCTCAGTCCCGGCTAAAAAGCCCCTTAATCCTCGAGCCCCTGCCACATCCCATCCACTGTCAGCGGAGATGGCCCTGCCCACAGCAGTGCTTAGAAAGGCAGGCGCTAGGGATGAACCTCTCTGTCACTCACGCACCTCTCAATGGACACACATCTTCACATTTTCACACACACACACGTACACACACATATAGTTTTTAGACATTCAAAGTGAAAAAGTCCTGCGTCTGCAAAGACGGTGTGAATGGCGGTGGTCAATGCATTGTGCTGCATGAACACAACGGCTGCACTGACATCATTGTGGGACCTGTTTTCTCTCATGAGAAGAGCACTAACTGACTGCCAAGCCACTGTGTGTAATAATGAAGGAGCCGTTCACAGCATACACGTGAGTCTCGTTGGCACTTCATGAATTAAAGACAATGAACACCATTAAAATCTTTTGTGTGAGACAAGATAGTGTGAAGAGGGAAATGTGTCACCATGTAGACCGAATGTACTAGACGAGAGACTGTTTTGTCTCATGAGAGCTGTGCTGCTGAGGAAACACATAGCATACTGTCTTTTACTGTAAAAACAGCTTCGGAGCTGTCAGACTAGTAGTTGGGACCAGATACTGTATACAAAGATGGACGACGCGACAGCTTCTCAAAAGTAAAACCAAAACATCTCGATAGCCCCCTGGTGGTTGGATCCAGAATAGGTCATAAGCCCCGCCTTCTCCATGTTAGTGGATGAGACATGGGTCAAACTGAAAATCAAAGTACATGTCAAATCCATTTTTTTGCCAAGAGGGCTTCTGTCATTTTAGGTTGCAGCACAAGTGTTGATGATTGGCAACTGAGAGTGTGCTCGCGATTGGTTCAGGTGGCTGTATATGCGGGAACACGATTTTGCTGGATTTGGCCTGAAACCAAGGATCAGAATATGAACTTGGACTAAGAGCTCCAATGGGTGTTACCTAGGGTGAAGTTTTTACAGTTCCAATGTTCTAATTAAGTCTTTAGCAGTTTGTATTCAGGGGTGAAGCTGACCTGCCGCCAGTCACAACAAACACAAAACTAGGCTAGGCAAGCTAAGCTAAGTTAGCTTTCACCCAAATGTCCAAGTCAGTTCAGCTACACACCAGGATGCTTGCAGTGAATGAACTCTATAGTTTAAATATATATAAATAAAAAGAACCTACACTTCATGAATTACATCAGTAACACTGCAGGATGTAATGTGCTCTATATGTATTGAGGCAATGGACAGAGAGGGTTTTTTATTCCCTAACCGTAATTAAAACTTTATTGTAGTTTCACTCTTGATCACCTTGATCTTATCCATATTATTGTTGCGACAGTCGTATATTGTAGAAAACAAACATGTTTAAAATGGTAGCCTTTGTTGGCACTGAATGTAATCCGGGGCTTTGCAGATATGGCATTTTGGTTGTACAAAATGCTTCAAACATTCTCACATCTTTCCTTCTTTGATTTGATATAATAACTGTAGCCATCTCAAATGTCTAAAATACAGTGTGCAGTCTCTATCAAATCAAATACATTGCTTTTTATATGTTCTCGCCTATTTGACAACAGCCAGTCACAGTAAGTGTTTGTAAGACCCAAGCACGTCACCTATTTTTGATTTAACAGTCATATACAGCATTTTATATTTAGTTTTCTATTAAATCAATTCAAAAATTGATTGAATTGGCTCGAGTCTCGGTGAGTAAATATCATGTGCCTTAACCTGCTGAGCTACCAAAACACCCCTGGCCTCTAACGTCCCTTACATGGTTGCAGAGTGTGCAGCCTCCCCTCTGTTAAAACTGCCCTAAAATGCCTTCAGCCGTGTGCGTCTGTGTCTGCTTTTGTCTCTGCTGGTGTCTGTGAGGGAGATGAGCTTCCCATTCAATGTAACTGGAGCTCGATTGTATTGGACAGGAGTGATGTCCATTCAAAATCCCAAAGACAAAACAGGGGGGGGGGGTCCATCTCCCTTCCTCTCATTAGATTGGTAATCCCTTTCTTTGGGTTAATCTGTTGTTTGTTGGTGCTAGTTGAGGCTTGTGTGTGTGTGTGTGTGTGTGTGTGTGTGTGTGTGTGTGTGTGTGTGTGTGTTGCGGGGGGTGTTACTGATGTTCTAATCTCATGGGAGAAGAGCGCGAGTAGATGAGGCATGTTCATAAAGATAGAGTGTAAGATAAAGTGTGAGAGGATCCCTCTATATGAGTGCAGGATCAGTCAAATCCTCCGCTTTGTCCGGAGGCTGCTTTCTCTTCCATTTAAAGAGGATGGGGGGGGGGAGAAGAAGAAACTATACAAATTTCTGACTTCCCTCTACTCCACCTTCTCCTTCTCACTCCCTCCTCTTCCCTCTTCCTCTGTCTGAGTTCCCAGCAGGGAGGGGAAGCTAGGTTAACTAACTGAACAAAGTCAGAGTGAATTGCAGAAGGACAAAGGCGGGTGTGAGTGGGGGCTATGCCAGTTGGAAGGTGTAGCCAGCAGCACAATACCAGGTGAAGGAGGCTCTCGTCAGGGGTCCATCCAAGCAGGGCAAAGGTCATGGGCCTTATTAGATTTGACGTGAATGGAAGGCCTTGTTTGATTGAAGAACGAGGTCGGGAAAAGGAGGGATGAGGAAGGAGGAGTTCACCTGTTTGAAAAGCTCAGAGGGGGGGCATGTTTCTAACCCCATTATATCTAGACCTGTTGGGATGCAGACAAAAATCTGACTAGTTGATAGCTCATGGTGGGAGTCACAACACACACATAACTACAAAAGCTTAAAAAAGCGGCCTGATGTGATCGGAAACACATGCAGGACAAACCCAATGACACAAAGACAAACGTCTAGACAGCCGCAGATATGATAGAATTTATATGCAGGTGCATCAGTGGGATATAAATGCTACTGCCTTGTAACGCACGTTTACATCATCTATCCTCAGCTGTTGTAGCACACTGAATACTCTGATGATGAGATGTACACTGCAAGCCCTGCCGTAACAAGAAAGCTTTAAAGTCGCTGTCAGAGCCATTACTATTTCTAAGACACTTCTGTGCTATTAGATGATTGACAGAGGAAAGTAAAAGGAGAAACGAGAGAAGAGAGGATTACATGTAGCAAAGTTTACCAGCTTAAATTAAATTTGCCACAAGAATTTCATGTTGCCTACCAAGGAGCCGCAAAGCAATTTTTTTTTAAAGGTTAGACTGTTCTGAGTAAACCTTTGAGTAAAAATGTGAAACAACCTCCCATTATTTTACAACTCTATAGGTAGTAGTAAATGTGGTGAAAGTACTGAGGTAACATTAGGAAAGGAGTGACGGGAACATGCAAGGGCTACTGACTCCACCCAAGTTAGGAGCAGTCGAATCAAACGCACCTCGTCAGCTGTCTACGGAGCTACCCTGGTTAAAAAATACAAAAAAACAAAGTGCTATTATTCACTTACACACTCAAATCAGCACTGCATGTTTGTAATGTGCATGCGTACTCACAGTTACCCACAAATATACACCAACACAATAAAGCCTCTAGGTTTACACATACGCACACACATACATGCACACAAAATGTGCCCCCTGCACTCTGCACAGATAGGAGTGAAAATGAGGGGACCCCTAAACAGCTTACAGGAAACAGAGGTGATGAATTCCGTGTGCGGGGCCGCTGAGCCAGGCTCATAGATACCTTATCTAGGGAGATTGATAGGGGAAGGGCCTTCCCTTAAAACACACTGCTGATTGTTTCCAAATGTCTTCCCAATGGGGAGGGTCAGAGGGAGGGAGAGACAGCGACTCAGGGGCAGAGCTTGCAGGCTTTTTATTGGTCCAGTCCGGGGAAACAGAGAGGGAACAGTAACTCTGTCCCGGCTTTCCAGGCCCTGAGTTGCTGCTAGTGCTTAACTACCAGTCAGATCACATTACCCAGGCAGTAAATCTAAGTACCGGTTAACGCAAATAATCAAGAGCTAATACAGCTCTACGAAACCACTTTCTCTGTGTCTGTGGTCAGAGCTACGCAAACAGGCACAAGCCAAGGCCCTCTGTCCTCTTAGCCTCTGCCAGACTCTCCCTCCCTCCCTCTCTCTCTCTCACGGCTATTATAACCTACACATAGTCACAATATCCATATGCTTATGTATCCACGTATCCCGTATGAAGTGTGCTGCTCTGTGTGCGTTGTGTGTGTTTTCATTCACATGTTTAAATCTCTCTTCTGTCCCCCCGCTGCAGTTCAAAGGGTAATGGGGCGGTGCGGTCTGGTTCGAGAGCTTATTACTGGGTTAAGCACTAAAAAACGCGGGCCGGGCCACATTCAGCACAGTAACACCGTGCCCCTCTTCCAATTACTCCATATTGCTGCTCCAATTAGAGTGGAGCAGGTCCAAAACCAGAACTGAGAGCTGCCAGGTTTAGAGAGAGAGAAAGCAGAGGCCCCGGGTGGCAGTAATGAGGTCTTAACCCCGACGTTGCTCTATTATGTCATAATGCTTTAATTCGAGCCATATGATAGGCTGCTGTGCTCTCTCATGTTATTGGAAAGTCAATATTTGTGAGCTGGCCCTGTCTGTTCCCCTCACATGTGACCCAGGAGTAAGTGCAAAAAAAAAAATAAGATAATGTCTGAGGAGCAAATTATTGACAAAAGGGAAGACCACAGTTGTACAGGGAGGGGATTCCATGTGAGGTGATGGCTTCCAAATGATTAAATGATAAGATAAACAAGTAGGTCTTTCCACCCTGGCTGATAGATACTTTAGTCTATACAGCACTGTAGAGATGTACACGTGTAGTAGTAGTCAATGGAAAGGTGATAAACCAGAACTCCCTTAGTACTACCAGTATAGACAGCATTATTACTAATAGCAGCAGCGTCACTTATTTATAGTTTAGTTTCTTGAAGGAGTTTACCTCCACTTGAAAAAGTGTCCACTTTACCATGGTGTAAAGTAACAAAAAACCTTTACTCAAGTACTTCCCTTAAGTACAGTTCTGAGGTACTTGTACTTTACTTGAGTAATTTGATTTTGTGTTACTTTACATTTCCATTAACATTACATTTACGGGGATACATTGTTCTTTTTACGCCATTATATTTATCTAACAGCAATATTTACAAAGATCTTTTCAGATTAATGTTTCACATATAAACATATGTTTGGTCTATAAAATATGATTTTAATTTAAATGTAGCTCCACCATAACCAGCTACAAACCTCTCTTAAAACTCTGCTCATACCTTAAAGTCTCAGTAATCATGTTGAAATAATAATAATATAATGCTCTAAAAGAGGCATGAGAACTTTTTCTTTTGGTTCTTAAAGTATGTTTTACTGGTTATACTAATTTACTTTTGAATGCTTGTATTTTTACACTATGGTATTACTATTTTGCTTTTGATCGGAATTTCTCCCCCATTGCGGTTTGCACAACACTGCGCTCCTGCCTACACACCTGAGACCAGCTACCACCTTCATTTTGCAATCAAAAGCAGTTCTTTGGCCTGCTGTTGCACCGTGCGCCAATTAACTAACAGTGTATTTGTTCATAATTTGTACAGTGTTTGAAGGTCACATTTTAAATGAGTGTGGCTCTTGTATTTAATGGGGTTAATTACCATGGCAATAACCCAGTATCACATCCTGGTCAATAATTGTTTTGTAATAGCTTTTTTGTTGCGTAATAATGACACAGTCCATCAATTTCTGTCATTGCATAATTGCAATAGGGGATGTTTAATTATATTCAGAATAAACATGCATTCCATTTAAATAATGAGAACTAAGTGGTAGATATTATCTTTTGAGTGAAGGGAAGAATTAAATTTGCCTGCTCCTGCAGCTGTAGTGTAACAAGATCAGAATCATGTTAAACTTTAAAATGTTTTTTTTTGAGAATTCACTCAAGAAAGTATTGATTAATGGTACATATCGGCTACAAAAACATAACTACTACTTCTTCTGCAAGTGTTCTCTCCATATGTGAACTCTTGGTGCTGCACTATAGGCTACATATGCTGCAAATCAGACTTCGTTTGTGTTCTGCAGAGTTACATTTCTTGTTTACTCTCACGGTGACTCCAGGAATGTTATTCTAACTACATTACAGCAGCTTTTGCAGGGTATCTTTTTCATACCCAGCATTGTTCATTGTTTGAAGATGTAAATTGAGCAATAAAAAGGGAATGCTTATGGGATATATTGGATTAGACATCCAGCACACTGTATGCCCATGTGTTTTGTATTATATTTTTAGCATGGGGCAGTCACCCTTAAATCCACAGATAAATGCAGCTTACTCATGCGAAGATGGTGGGAAATAGATAGTGTTTCTTCTCCTGGGAGAGAGTGGAGGGGTAGGGGCGACTTGGATGAAAAAAGGGACTTAAAACATGGTTATGCATAGCGACTAAGGGGGTAGTCTGTGAGAAGATAGGATAGGCAAAACTAGAAAACTAGACAGGGTGAAAACAAGAGTGATAGATGAGGCAGACGAGAGACAAAGACGGATAAAGGGGAGAGAAGAGTACAAGAGAGAGACTAAATCAGTCAGAGTGAATGAAAGAGAGGCAGAATGAGGCGAGGAGGTGGCGAGAGAACTCGATGTCCTGTCTCTGGTACGTGCTGAGGGAGACAGATTTCCCGGCGGAGCGTTCCCAAGTGTCCCCCTGCAGTCTGTAATAGGATTTTCCAGGCTACAGCAGGTAGTCTGTGAGGGAACTTTGTTCGTCGGTGCTCACAGATAAGGGTTAATGCAGCCCAAAGGTTTCTCCACTATACAGGGCGCTCTGGGAGTCTGTCGCTCCCTCCTCGTCGGCCTGCGCTGTCAGCACCAATCCTTCACAAAGGATTTCTTCCTGCAAAACTCAGTGGCCATTTCTGACATCTCCAACAAACTAATTGTTGTCTCCAGTCCTGGCAAGCCCTGTGAAGTCCTAACGAGTTAGCGTCTTCTGCACAGATGAGAAAAAAATACAAAATCTATTTCTCTGCAGAATTACACTCTGTCACCAGCCCAAAACAAGAGAGAAGAGAAAGGGAGAGGATGCCAAGACAGACCAGGCCAGAGTTTCTGAGACCAGGGTTTGTGTCATCCCTATTCTCTCCTCCAATTGCTCTCTTTCTCCAAGCTGTTTTATGGCTGTTTCCCTTCCCTCCAAACCACTTTATGACAGACATTGTAATGTCTTTGGAGTTCTGGGCAGCCTCTGATTGGGCCATACAGTGCTTCTCTCTGGCTCTGAGTGACAGTGGGACCAGGTCCAACCACCACCCAGGACACAGAGCCATAAATCATCCTGCTGGCACCAAGCTCTACTTCCTGAACAGCTACCCGTTCCTGCAAGGGACAAAAAGGCCTTTGTGGGCTTTAGGCAACCAGAACTTCTTCTCTCTTTGAGGATTCTTAGGTTTATGAGCGATGTGGAGGATGAAAGCGAGGAAAAGAGAGTGAGAGTTTACACACATTCTCTTTTTTCTCTCTTATTAAATACGTTTAATGAGGCTATGACTAAACAAAGGCTAATAGCTACTGAACATGAACACCTGTTGAACAGCAGGTTTTGATCAGAGCAGCCACTGTTTGTTTACATACATCACCATGGAAACGTCCCATTGACGTTATTTCACTGAGATAAAGTCATCAGCCTTCAGTTTCTGCAGGAGCCCAACTTTGCGATTTCATCACTGTGTAGTGATGTGTGAAGGATCAGACTGCCAGAGCTGCGGCGGCCCTCGCCAAAGGTGGCCTCCCTCCATCCCTACCTCCCTCCTTTACATTCCTCCTTTCCACCAGTCTCCGTCCTCCCCGTGTGTTTGAATGACTCCACCTCACTGTCAGGCAGTGAGGGACGGCTGTTTTCCTTGCAGGCCAGATCAAGACCGGAGATTGGCCCCAGGGGGCCCGAGGATGTGAAGCTTCTGACACGTCCCGTAAATCTAGGGTGTCCCATCTCCACTGCTCGATCTGCGCGCAGCAATGAGAACACCAATGAGCCGTGAGGATGAACATTCCTCAGACCGTTCTCACACATAAACCCCTGGGTTTTGCTTGGAGAATAATACTTCGCTGCCCCTCTTTTCCGACTAGTGAGCTGTCCACCACCAACAAAAACTCTGTCTTTCCACCCCTGGTGAAATAGGTCCCCAAAACCCCAACCTTGTAGCCATAAAAGTTTTTAGCAGGAAGGCTGCTTGCTTAGTGTATGGCCTTGTGTTTGTGTTAAATGATGAATATGAAATGGTGTGTTATTCTAGTGTCTATGAGACGGAGCTAAAAACTGTCCATGTTGATATACTTAAATCCCATAATCCTCTGCCATGTATGTCTCAGCCCAACAGCATGGAGCTGGCAGAGCTCCGCAAACTCATGCAGACTAACTCATATACACACTTACATACACATGTGTCCTTGTACATGCACTATAGACAACATATTACTCCCATGTGTGTGGCTATGTATGGGGTTGTATGTGTTGCACCTTTTTAACTCTTGGTATGTAAATTAAAAAATGTACTAATATACACTCAAATCAGTAGACAGAGGAAACTGAGGCAAAGAGACAGATATACCAAAGAGACAAACTGAAAAGTAGACTGACCAACCAAGAAAAAAGAAAACAGCACTGGGACACACTGGGCCCCGGCCCACCGCCGTGGCCCCTTCTCTCCTCTACCACCCAGCCACGTTAGCCACGTTAGCCAGATTTTTCACCCAAATGGAAATGCAGCCTGTCATTTCCACGCAGCCTCCAACCGCTCTGTCTGTCCAATCCGTCACAGCGCGCCAGCGGCCGCGCAAATAGGCCTGCCACTCTCACTGTCATCCGAGTAACGGATGTCCCATCGTTACCACAGGGTGGGACCAGGCAGCACTCAGGTCCACTTTCGCTCCTCCTCATTTTTCCTCCATCCTCCTCCACCTCTCACAACCTCATTCCAGTGATGAGCCTTTTGGACCTCTATAGGAGTTTAAGAGGGTGGTATGTGTTTGTGGCGCATGCTTTCTTTCGTTTTTTTCTGCGTGCGATGAATGCTTCCCAATCTTCCACCCCATGCCCCAATCTCCCATCAAGACTCAAAAGCAGTGGTATAATAGGAGCAGGGGTGGAGTGAAATAAATTGTGTCCTGGACTGGTAACCTAACAGCCATCATAAATAATGTAGACCTATTTGAAGGGGAAGATGGGGCATTAGAAGCTATTTACACTGCAGGAGCTATGCTATCGATCAGCACAGGCCGTCCCATAGATAAGAATGGGATGATGTCATGGTTATTTATGGTGATTCCCAATGGTAAGGCTACAAAAAGGGTTTTCAGGGCGACAGCATCATCCATTTTTTGGGGGTGTGGGGGGTATGATGCATTCTGTCATCAATGGAACAATCAGCAGGGTGGTTGAGGAAGGTGGGGTTCAGCGGTAGCATGCCTGTGACACATACCAACATACACACACACACACACACACACACACACACACACACACACGGACATAGGCAACCCAACTTGCGCACACAAACATTCTACAAGCATACACACACACAATGCTAAGATAAATGCCTCTGGTGTGATTAGGGTCCATAAAGACTATTGAGATGAGATGGCTGAGAGGAGATACAGTAGATCTCTGTCTCCCTGCTCCCGCATACAGCAGCACACATATATAGAGAGCAATAAAACACTGGTTCTTCGCTGGTGTGCTGTGAAGTGAGCCAAAGGCCATGTTCAATACGAGTCTGTAGACAGAATTACCATTCAGGGACCACTGGTTGGGTCACATAAGTACATGAACCTCAGTTGTGTTGGATGAGAATTTAGGAACTGTGAGATATGGAGACTAGCTAAGGTTCACCATGGGATTTCACTACATGCTGTAGAGGGAGAAGATATCACAGGATGACCTCTTTAAAAAGAACTCTGAAGTAACTTAATTACGAATGCAGCTAATAGTCACCTATCACAGTGGTCTGGCAGTCAGCACTTTGAAATGTGAACGTCTGAAGCAACATGACAGCTAACAGTGGCTCATCAATTTTGTAACTGCTTAGTAATTTTATACAAAACAAACAAAAAGTCTCTTATGAATCTTCATGCTAAACACAAACTTCATCACTGAAGTATGGGGCATTGATTGGCATGTCCCATATTTGTAGGTGTATGTGGTATTTTGTTTTTACTTTTATATTTTTGTTGTGGTGTCTAGTAACTGTGCACTGCCATGGATTGTAATTATGTTGTAAAAGCTTAATTAAAATGTAATTTAATGTAATATATGTATTTGTCCATACAACAATGGAATAAAAGAGTGCAGCAACAATATTAGGGGACATAGGGAAACATTCCTATGCCTTTAAAACAAATTCATAGTCGTTGCCATTTCAGTAATTAATCACAAAATCCTTATACCATTAATGCTGACAACTGACCATATAGAAACACAAATGGAATAGTAATTGTGTACACACTTAGATTTTGAATGGTACCACAATAACAGTACACACAGTACATCAACATACACACTTCACTCCGCCATAAGCTTTAAAAAATGTTAAAGAGAGGGAGAGCGAACAAGGGTAGAACTACAGAAAGAGAGACTCCCAGAGCTGAGGGAGGTGTGGTGGGGCAGTGGAAAGAGGAGAACAGGAGGGGAGGAAAAGCTGGCACGACTCCACAGTGTTTTCTGTTGCTGGCCCCTCGGAGCAGGAACATTATTGTGAATATTAGTTCAGAACTTCTGGCACCCATCCAGACACCGGCCTCTGCCTGTGCAGAGGGGGGTGGGTTAGCAGCAGGGTTCAAGCCCCATCATACACACACACACACACACACACACACACAACCCTACAGCCATTAACAACCCCCCCACCCCCACCCCACATCTCCTCAGCACACTCAAGACTAGAAAGGCTCCACAACAACAAGATGTGTGGAGCCTAAAGTCCTGCCCAGCCCTGATAACAAGTCCCAGCTTTTTAAAAAATAAGCAAACACATGTGGCTGTTTGATGTCCCCCTTATCTCTGCTAACTTTCACTACTCAGAGAGTTTCTCCGGCAAGATCAAATTCAGTAATTAATCTGGCCGCTTTTTTATGAATTATTATTGAGGAAAACTTTTGCTCAAACTCAAAAGCTTGCAGCTGTGTCCATGCACCAGTGGAGTTTCCAGCAGACTTCTTTCATGCTGCTAATGAGAAAGTGGCAGAGAAGCCTGGAAAAGTCTGCTGAACTCTGCGAGGACTTATTTTCAAGTTGTGTGGTTATTCTTAGATGAGTGGTGAGGAAGTATATGGTGATTTGTGTGTTTGTCGTAATAGGACTCAGCGCCACTCACAGTTGTCTGCTGGCCTCTTGCTTGCTCATCATTTTCAAATCAAACTCTTTTGTTTGAGTTTTGCTGGAGCGGAGAAGAAACTGAGCTTAATGAGCAGAGGAAAAGAATATGACAGAGACCAAGAGGCATGATTAGAATCCTGATAGTGCTTCAGTAGTCAGTAGACTAAAAGCAACGATGCCACTGAACAGGCAGATAGCCTGGCACAGAGTTGAAATAACAGAGAAACACAAAGAGACCGAAGTAATAGTTGGGAGCTGTGGAAAGGGCACCTCCCTTACAGGGGAGGAAGAGGAGGGTGTAGGGTCTATTCAAGAGGAACACAGAGACACAATGCAACAGGGTCAATGCTGGGTCAGCAAAGTCCACGAACTGCAGTGTGCAAGTGGTGACAGGCAGCAGTGAGACTGCAGAAGCCAGGTGAGCTGTTAGCATTAGCCTTATTAATGCCAGAGGAATGCAATTCAGAAAGGCATTGTCATGCTCAGCCAAGGGAGCCAACACAGAGACCCATCCACGGCAACATATAGCACAAAAGTATAGCTGCATTTAATACACTTACACTTAATACACTGTGTTTTGTACGTGCGTGCGTGTGTGTGTGTGTGGGTGTGTGTGTGTGTGTGTGTGCGTACGTGTACTTAAGGGAGTGAGTTTTTGGAGTGAAGACATCTAAGGGGGTTTGTTATGGTCTTTTGACAAAGCCATCACAAAGGTCATGTATCTATAAGTATCTCTTTGACCTATCACCCATGACCCCTGAGCCAGCCAATACAACAAGGGGCTTGGAGAGGTGTTACCATGGTAACACGGTACCCGTGGGTCAGTGAGGGGACATATGAGATATATATATGGATATATTGTATGTACTATTTTTCACTTACATGGTCTACATAGTTTGAATGCCCAGATACACCTGCATGCATAAATGTGTGTTTTCAGGTGCAGCATGTGTGCCTTTTCCCAGAGAGCGTGTATACCTGCTTGATGTTTGTCGCCCTCAGCAGTGCACTCATTAAGAGGGGGCACACTGAGGTCTCTACTGCACTTTTACCCTATAAAAAAAACAGGCATCCTCCGCCTTTGCCGACAAACAAGCCCAAAGAGGATGAGTCGTTGGGCTCCCAGGTCTCTATCCCAGCCTGCCTTGGGGGGAGGAGGGAAGATGGGGTTTTGTCTCTCACCCCCCCTTTTGTTAGAGTACCCCCCGTAATAAATCTGGATCTGGTAAATAGCCCATGAATAAAGGGAGATTTTATCCTCGGTGGCACAGGGAAGATTTAGTGGGCAGAGGCAGCGTCGCCTCTCTTCTAAACAACTACAAAGTGGTCACTCAGTGAGCCTTAAGAGGCATAAAAAGCCTGCGGTAGTTCATTAAATCTCCAGCATGAAGATGGGACCGCTGTGGCGGTGATTTACGGCAGTCAGGTGCATATAGTGGCAGTGGCACTCGGCCCCACCTCTCATTCTCTGTCTGTCCCAATGAGGAAATAACTAAGCATGCTGCGCTATTTATTGGCCGCATAGTTGGGAGACACACAGGGAGAGAGACAGGGACACTGGGAAGAGAGAGAAAGGGTTGGGGTGAAGGTCTTTGTCATACTCACTGAATATACAGTGAATAAGAGTCTTTCTTTAATTATTGGCCATTTTGTGTGGTTCCAGGTGGATGTGTGTGACCCTAATGAAGAGTCAGTTGAGGGCAGAGAGGGTAAAGGGGAGGGTCAGAGGTCAAAACATGAGAGCAAACTTTTCACTCTGAAGCTGGCGGATTAAACCTAACTGGCTGTTTTAGTTTTGGGGGAACATGGAAACATGATTCTGCCAAAAATATTTTGACTGTCATGATATTAAATGGTTTTGAGCCATCTCTTTCAATAACTTTTGGAATTGAATATCTTTGGTAATAAAATACATTAATATTATGATGACATCCTTGCTGTGAAATCACTCTTACAATGCTTTTTTAATGCTGTGGTATTCTACATGCCATGTATCCTGACTATACTGGCTCTAGACTAGACAGTTAATATATGGCTAATAACTGGCTATTGGAAACATATTCTCTTTAACTTCTCCCCATGGTAATATCTTGCTGTGCATGTGATACACACATGCCTCCCTCTCCGTTTCTACTCTGACCTTGCTCTAATCACTTCACCTTATTATTTTCCAGATGAAACGGCGAGTCACACTCTCTCACCTTGAGCCACTTAAGATGGGGAACATTCAATATTTGTTTTCAGATTCTTCGGTGCTTTCTGTCAGTGATAGGGCCTTCACTTACTCAGCATTGTGTTTGTCCTGTTCAAACATTCACACAGCATAGACCAAGGCAGGGACCTCAGATAGAAAGTGCAGTGTGTATCATCGTAATCTCTGCCACAAAGGATTTTTGATAGTGCTGTCATGGAAATGAGTTATGTTTTGATTTGTGTTGATTGTGTTTAAGGAAGTCAGAACAATTGCCCGTCTGTAGCCTTCAATATCACACTATATGTGGATATGGTTGACAAACATTTAGCCCTTATCAACAAGGTATTGCCACTGAATAAACTTAATTAGCGTTGGTGTCTTAATGTGAGTTTCTTTCAGCAGTATGACTTTACTCTGGCATTGGAGATGACAGAAAAATGCAATTTTAGCATCTCAATAAAAAATGTAATTGCTATCATAGGTTTCCCATACAGATTTCCTGCGAGCACGTTTATTTTTCCATAAATTAGTTATGAAAAACTGCTAAGAAATCTTCTAGTATTTACACTCTCTTCCTTTTTGCATTCCTGTATCTGATTCAGAAGGTCAAAGCAAAGCAAATCTGTTAATCTCTTCACTGAAGGACAGCATAAGGGCAGATAAATGCCATTTACCATGGGAGTACTGGACTATGACTCTCCAAATAGGATGATTTAGACTTGTATTAATCAAATTCAGAAATGTCAAGTTTCCCTCTCCTTTATAGAGTTCCTCTTTTTCTCCCCTATTTCTCTCCTCTTCCCTCTCTGTCATTCCTCCTCCCCTCTCCTCTCTACCCTTTATCCACCTCTCTTTCCCTCTCTGATGTCGGTATAAAGATGTAGGGCCTGATCAGTGGAAGCTGATGTCCTAATAGAGGAGTAATGAGAATAGATCTGCTGGCTGCCTGGCTGTCTGCGTGTCCCAGCGTGCCGCTGTGTTCAACCACTTATGAAAGACAAGAGGGGGGAGAGTGCGATGTGCCCTGGCCCTTAACACAAAGATAATATTCACTGTTTTATCCACCTCTGCCTGACAAATGACTGTCATTAATCAGCAGCCAGAAAGTCCGCCCCGTGTCTGTGTGTGTGTGTCTGAGTGTGCTAAAAGATAGAGGATAGAGGTGAATACAGGGCATGTGCCATGTGGGTATTTGTGCAAGGAAGAAATGCAAACATGCACACCTCACAGATATAGCTATAGATAAAGATAAGGGACATTCACTTATTGGCCGACGGATTTGTTGCCTCCTTGATAGATGTAGGTTCACCTTCAAGCTGCATGTATTGTGATGTGCGTAATAGAACAGAATAGAGCTGTACAGCAAATAATAGAATATGGGAGGTTAGAGGAACAAAAGTGTTTGGAAAGAAGGACCCAGAGAAAATGCAAGTGGAACAAGTGGGAGGGCAAATAAATGTGGAGGTTAACGGGCACAAAGGGCCGGTGTGAGGGCCAGTTGTTGGCCTGCTCAGTAGATGAGGTGGCAGAGAGAGAGAGGGCCCAAGGAGGGCCTTTGTGTGAATGAATGCCTCTCACTCTCCAATGTTATCATGATGGTGAGTCATTAATCACAATCCTGACAAAATACACAGTGACCAAGAATCACACACTTGGCAGCCAAGCCTACATGAGAACACACACACACACTATATACAAGGACATACAAGCGCCCAGCGCTAACTCTCAAAGAACAGTGTGTGTGCACATGTTTGTATTGCTCTCTAATTCACCTGCCCTGCTCAGAGACATACTTCTCATCCCCTGTGGGCCACAGAAGTGATTGCCAGATAAAATCTAGTACAACAACGAGGCAGAGTAAATACAAAGAGCTGCTGGAAAAGGCCCAAACTGTAGCTTAGAGGAAATGTGCTCATTCTGATTTATTTTTCATTTAGTTTTAGCAAAATGTCGAAGCATTCTTTATGCTACTGCCCTGCAACACCTCACCTATACGGAGTAACAAGCTACATGGATTCTTTACTAAATCAGATTGCTGTAAGGGAGGTCTAAGTAGTTTGCTATGATAGGACTTGGCAGCAAAGAGCTGATAGCTGTTGGCCTACAGAGCTGGTATCCTACACAGAGGCTCCACTCTCTGAGTTGGCTCTTGGCCCTGGTCCGTCCCTCTGGCCTCAGTCTGGCCTCGGTCTGGGCCTGCTTGTCCTCTGCCGTGCCAAACCTCCACCACATCCCATAGGAGCATCGCTGCATCTCTGATCTGCACCACTCTGCTGCACTCTGCCAAGTACACACTCCAGCTGCCCAACCAAATCCAGGCATGACCTGACAGGCACACTGCCCTGACTGTGAGCAGAGGCTAACCCCAAACACAACCTACCTCCTCCTGTGACCTTCTTTTTCTTTTTACATTTCAAGGCCTGATGCTGATATTTTAATTTTTACTGACACTGTTTCCCTCTCTCTCTCTCTCTCTCTCACACACACACACACACACACACTTAATCCAAAGTCATTTGACACTGGCAGCCCTTTCATATGCACTCATGCCAATAGCAGAACAAATGACTTTATGTTGTGTTGCATGTTGTCATAGTGAACTCTCTTACACTCCTCATTTACAACTCCCTCACTCTTTTTTCTCAGTGTCCCAGTAAGTGAAGAGAGCTCTTTCATTTGCTTGTATCCCAGCCGAGGCAAAGGTCCCACCTTTCCCATATTTCGTTTTCCTTTTTGTTGCCCCCCTTCTCTCCAGAGACAAAATTACATGTGAATGAACAGTGCAAAATACTTTCTTTTGTCCCTCTTGTTTTAAATGAAAATGTTCTCTGTGCTATTGCAATTTTACTTTTTGCTTTGGTAAAACTGTTCTGCTAATTAGTTTCAATGTTGTACCAGACTCTTATAGCTCCTTAAATCTGTAACTCATTCTAGGCCTTTTAACTTTAGGTCTGCTGTACAGAGAACTCATTCTCTTTTGTTGCCTTCTGTCTACTGCCACTCACCTATTTAAGATGTATTCAGAAGTTGCAGGACATATAAGTGCCACCCTCCACATCTTTCTTTCTCCCTCTCTCCTCTTGTCCTGTGAGATCACAGAAGCCAACCGTTAGCCCAGAGTGGGTAAGCCCCAACTGGGAAATGCCCACCAGGGAGCAGCCTGCTGCTGGAGCAACTAAGCTGTTTAGCATCCAGAGACCACTAAGTTACTGTGGTCTCTCACAAGGGATCCCAGTCCCTGCTCACAGTCGAGCAGCATATAGAGGAAGCCATTCAAAAAGAGAGAGGGAGAAAGGTAGAGAAAGGTGTTGTGCAGGAGCAATGTGAACTAAAGCTTCATGCAGTGACTACCAGGGGTGTAATATAACGAAGTAATAATACAAATCCCAATAATACTACGAAGTAATAATACTTTGTTAAGTATTAACAAAAAGTAAGTATTTTTTTGGAAGTATTGAGTTTTTATATTTCTGTCAACTTTCACTTTTACTCCACTACACCTTATATTAAAAAATGTACTTTTACTGCAACACATTTCTTGTAAGCATCTTTGTTATATCATTACTACAAAATAAAATTGGAAGACATTTGGTAGCCTAATGATGTTGGAACACAGACTGCAAGCATGCTGGTTTGGCCACCAAGCTGGCAGTGGTTATGGGCAGGGGTGGGCTCAGCCCACCCAAACGTGCATCTTGCCCACCCAATCAAAAGCTATAGAAAAAGAAATGTTTTTGTTTTCGGCCAATGGAAAAATAGTGTTCAGAAACACACATAGCTCTGAGGTAGACCTGTCCACTGCAGCTAACCGTAACAGCCGTTAGCTAGTTAGCCCAGTTAGACGTGCGGTCATATTAGCGCTAGCTAACTCTGCCCCGCTGTTGGTGTTTACCACCTACCTACCAAGTTAATAAAGCTTTATTTAGCTCCACAGCTAGCTGAGCTAACAACCTAATGGCAGCCACACTTAGTAGCAGTAAGTGGTTGAATACTTTAGCAACAACAAGTAAAGCTAGCAGGAAACTCGTAAATCACAAAGAGTTGTGGCAGAGCAGCCAGACATTACTTTATACATAAATTATGAGTAAAGTTATACAGTTGTGTTTTTGTGGCGTCTGTTGTTTTTCCAACCTAATCCTGTGCTGTGTCCCGAATAGCGTACTGACGTACTCAAGCTTATTTTGAGTGCATGAGTGCGTTGGAGGACCACCAACGTATCAAAATGGCGGCCACGGTTGCGATTGTTACGGGTAAAAGTACATTTTCAATTCATTTTTAATATAAATCTATTGAAGTCAAGTGAGCAAATAAGCTGGCAGATATTTTTGCATGTGGTAATCAAGATAAAATATTTGCAATAGCCTATTTAAATATATAGTAGCCTATTTGATTTGAGACAACACTACCATGTCAAATTTAACGCACTACAGAAGTCAATACATAGTGTACACAGTATACTGCAGGTAAGTGTACTAATAGAAGTGCACGATTTGGGACACAGCACGTGTCTCATTTGTGGTCTGTTAAAAGCATAAACGTCATATTCCCACAAAATTGACTGCTTGCTTTTTCATTAACAGCATTTATTAGTTTATTTTTACTTTCAATTCTTAAGTACATTTAACATCAGAAAATTGCTTTTGATACTTAAGTAGGCCTACAGTAAATATCAGATACTTTAAAACCTATACTCAAGTAATATTACAACAGGTGACTTTAACTTCTACTAAAGTAATTTTCTGATGAGATTCTTGTACTAAGTGTAGCTGTCAGGTACTTCATACGTCACTGCCTACTACAGATTGTAATTTGTGGTTTGACCTTTTGTGTAGTTTTCCGGTCATCTGCTGCTGTATTATGACGTCTCTTCCTGCCACCTCATCCTCTGTGTTTGCTGTTCTCGCTCACTGTTGGTGTGCCCGTGTTTGTGTCCATCTGTCAGTCAGTGTCCTGAGAAGAATGTGCAGCCTCCACATATGAAAGCATTTAACAAGGCTGTAGCTGCCGTGTTTAATAGTTCTGGTGATGATAATTGTGGGCTGCGTGATGGCTCGCTCGTTAAAGCCACTGCTGTAAGAGTGGATTTCAGGGCTGTAATTGCAGCTCGTTAGGATAACGCCAATCAGGAGCTTTGGCCCGGCTCTACGGCCATGTTTACTCACTGCAGCCCTGAGCTCCTGAAGGCCTTCATGCAAGCCCTCTGTAGTACAGCAGCAGCAGCATCCTCTATTAAACATAACCATACAGTAGACACATTTCATACAGCATGATGTTTTGATTTTGTGGGCTTCATGTGGGCTTCATCAAAGCCATTCTTTTAGATTTTAGTCATATTTTGTTATATTTTCACTTGCTGTTTTTATTCCCCAGTTGTTAGGGGATTCTCAAAATTTTACTTTATTGGTAAATTACAGTCAAAGAGGAGATTTAGTATGTTTGTCTCAGTTAATATCATTGTCAATATGTTACAACCAAATAAAAAGCACATATTTCATTCACACTGAGGCAAAATGTGGCAAAAGACCACGTTCTTTGATAGACTGAAATATCTTCAGCTCTAAAAATTGATGAAAATTGCTTCCTCTTTTATTTTCAAATAAAATTTGCATTTGGGCTGCCGTTGTTTTACCCAGCGTGTCATGTTTGAGAGTTTGAGTCAGAGTCAGGTTTAGCCAGGCCTGGAAGTGGAAGCCTTGATGTGGCCTCTGTCCCTGCGTGGGGGTGCCCATGGCTAGTGTATAATTTAAGATTTCTGGTGAGCTAAATAGCACTCTAGCTCAATAGCCATCAATATGGCCACTTGTAAAAATGTGTCTGGGACCAGTTGGTGGCTGGCTGGCTTGTTAGGTGCTGGGAGTGTTTGAGGCAGGTGGTGGAGGGCCAAGGCCAAGGTCCATATGGATCTGATCACAGAACAGTAGTGGCAGCTTATGGGGTTTTGTTGCTTTATTCCAGCACATGGTGTCTCTCTAGTTCCTTCAGTCAGTAGCTCTGTTTCTGTGCATGTCTGGATATGTCTTTGAGTCTCTCTTATCTTTTGTCTCACACTGTGTGTGTGTGTGTGTGTACAAACATCTGTCTTTCTGTTTCTTTCCTCCCTCTCTCCATGTTTTCATCTTTTAATTCTAATCTTTCTTTTTAATAACTAGGCCCATATCAGTCATATATCATGTCAGTTGTTTAATGTTCCAGAGTACATCTGCAGCTTCATGGAGGAGTATCTAAGAACAAGTAAAGACTAAAATTGTCTTGCTTTCCAGGCCGCCAACTTTTAATCACAATGTCATGTTTTCAAATGAGCTAAATGAATTCCTTCTCCCCTCTTTGTCTCTAACCTCAAATATTTACTGTTGGCGTTGTCTGTTGGCGGCGGGTGAGGGAGCGGGCGGGTGGAGGGTTGGAGGAGCACAGAACTCCGCAGTGTGCCTTGGCCAGAGAGGCAGAATGTGGGCCCAGCTCAACCCAGCCCTGAGGGCCCGAGTGTGTAGCCGAGCTGCTTAATTGAGATCTCAACGTGACATCGGGCGCTTGTAAATTACAATGTGCTAGCCAGACAAGCTAGAGAAACCTTCATCTCAGCAGCAGCCTCACAAACATATGGCTTGTGTGTTTGTGTATGTGTGTGTGTCTGCTTGTAGTTGGCTGCTCGTACTTTGGTAAGTGCTCTTTGTGAATCATTATTACCTATGTCTGTCTAGTCTTTGCTATTTAACATTATTTAAAAATCTGTTCCATCCTGAGTTATTGTAATAATGTAAGGCATTCCTTACCCTCTTTCCTAAACCACCAATCCACTTTTTTTAGCTAATCCTCCCTCAGCAAAGTTATCAATTTACCCCACCCACTTTTTCCCTCTGCTCCTCCCATTTTCAGTCCTTTGTTAACACTCACTAGTTGATTTAAAATGCAGCATGACATGAAACTTCATAATTAATTAAGCATCTTTGTTTTATATGTATCAAGCACACAACTTCCAAGCTTGTGGGGACCACCAGCTGCCTTTATTTATACAGGGTTGGTTGTTAAGCATACTTGATTTTGTAAAGCAATGCCCTATTAATAGTTGCAATACAATTACAGAAATGAAAAGACAGAGTTATTGATATAAGAGAGCAACAAATAAATAAACAGGATCAATTAAAATAATTACAGACAGGTAAAGAACTATTATTGAGAACAATCTTGAACTTAACCCTAAGCCAATGTGACATGAACACTGGCATAGAACACGCACACACTTTTACACACACTAACCAGGTTACAGGAGAACTACACACACACACACAGGCACACATGCATGTATACAGACTTGTCAGTCAAGCAGTGTGACTGTTTATATTTAGAAGTTGTAATGAGTGTGATGTCATTGCTCCATGCTCCTGAGAACAATCTGGCAATCTGGATACTGTCAATCACTCCGTGCCTGAAGGCATTAGCACACCGAGGTGGGTGCTTGTGTGTGTGTGTGTGTGTGGAGGGAGGGGGTATACATTTGGAGTATGTGTGCGCATGTGTTAGTTTAGTTTAGAGGTTATGATGAGCAACTCTTTAACAAAAACCCAACATATGAGCCACACATGGTGCCTTATTTGAGGAATGGGCTTCATCATTCTCACCTCATCACCGTAGTGACTGCACCCTCTCACACGCCTCAACACACGCCCACACGTACCCACTCTCAAGCACACACCCTCACACGTCCGCACTCAACGCTCCGCACATGTAAAGGTCTACCCTCTCATTCATACACACACAGCTGTTGCACGCTCACAACACACACATTCACCTACCCCACAAAACACCCGCAGTGCCCATTTTCCCTCCGCGGCCACTGGAAAGGATGGAAATGTGTTTACTTTGTGCATTTTTCCCATGCTGTAGCAGACAGGAAACGTGTGAAGGAGTCTTAATGGACACTAATCAGACTGACCCACTGTATGTGTGGCATTGGTGTGATACTTATTCTATTCTATTTATCAATTTTGCACTGCTGGGACACGAGGAAACTGCAATTTCGATATCTATATATCATACTATGTTATACTATGCTCATACTATGTTATTGACAATAAAGCTCTCTTATCTTATGTTATTTTCCTTTTTGTTTGAGAATTATTGAGTAAATCAACGCGGCCGGGGAAAGGCGAAATAGAAGACGCTATTAATTTTACATGGCAGCTACAAACTGCACGTGTGCATCTGTTGTTTGAAATACTACTAAAGTACAGTGTCTCATATAGTACAAGCCTCATACTAGCATATTAGCATAATATAATAGTGATTGCTAATGACTTTCTTAGAAGTTGCTTTGCAGAGGTAAGACAGAAAGAGGAAGATTGTCGGTCGGGCAGGTGAAGCAGGCAAGACAAGCCGGAGACTACAAAGTGACCAGCCAAGCGACTGCCACTGTGTCTATGTCCTTGCTCTTTTTGTCAAGTGCGTGTTAATGTATTAATGAAATGCAAAAGAGGAGGAGGAGGAGGGGGGGCATCCATATAAACAGCTAATTAAAATAATGAGGAAGGAAAAAGCATGTAGTGCAGTGTCACTATTGATTAATTCATTCATAAAGAACGGGCGGGCACAGCGGGCATAGCTCCCTGACAGCCTCTCCACTTTACAGTGTTCCCAGAACTGCTGAAAGAAAAGGAGTCTGGCGGGAAACAGGTACATTGTACCGTACTCAACTGTCAACACAATGCTTTATATTCACCTAACCAGTGAGGCCAAGAAATTAACAATGATATCTGACATAATAGGTCAAAGATGTAGCAGGTAAAGATACCCAGTATGAGTCTGAAATCATATTTAAGTAAGCATCAATAAACTACAGGATTAATGGAAGTAACTATTTCTTATCATACTTTATTCCACAAACCTTAAAGTGTATCAAGATCAGAGTCTTTGACTAGAAAAAATTGGCAATTACAAACAACATTCTTGAGATAAGTCAGTTTTAAGTAACTGATTTAGCTAAGTAGCAGACTTGTTTTTTATATAGTTTTTTTTTTGTGTGTGTCCATGTATGTGGTGTGGCCCACAGCATTCAAGCATTTCCATTGCCACCGACCTCTTAAGGTGACTTTGAATGTTGAATGTGTGTTTGAGTGTTTTTATCAGGTCATTTGTATGTATCCTTAGTCTTTGGCTTCTCTCACAGACAGATTAGATTCTGATTGCTCTCTCTGTGTTATTCTCCACGCGTCACAGCCCTTCTCTGAACAATGTCGCACCTTGCTCCCTTGTTTGATTCTCAAACATCTGAACAGTGCTTATGTTTTCTGCCCGTATCAGTTCACTTTGCTCTTATTTACAGTAATACCTTTTCTCACGCGTCTCCACTAACAGTTTGTCTGCAGTTTCATCTGTGGTACAGGGTTGTGCAATGCACAAAAAAATGGTGTTTAACCACAATAAATTATATTTTGGAATTTTTCATCATGCCTGATGTCTTGCCTAAACGTTTTAAAGAAGGAGCAAACAAGTCTGTATTGAGAAATTATATTTGATCACTAACTCATATGGACTACTTTTTTAGATCTCTTGTGAAAGTCTCAAATGTTTCATATTTCCATTTCCTCCTCTGTATGTCTCATTCCCTCAATCTTTCTTTGTGCGTCAGTCTGTGTGCAGGCAGCAGCATGGCAGCTTGAGTGCAGACAGACGTTCCCTGCTCCCTGCAGAATCAAGGCCCATCAATCATGTTAACATGTTAATTAGTGGGATTTATTTTATTCAGCAGAAATAACAGTGAGGATCCCATTACAGAGACTGGCCTGAGGGCAAAGCATGTGTGTGATGGTGTGTGTGTGTGTATGTGTGTGTAAATGTATGAGTTGGGGGGAAGTCCTCTGGGGAAGACCCCCTTCTCTTCCTGTGTAACACCCAATCTCTCTCAATGGCGCACTGTGAGAAATAAGGATAAAGCTGTAATCAATCAAAAAATTTCACTCAATCAAATTTTTAGAAAATCAAACATCATGTATTGTGATTTGTGTGGTCACTGCACAACACACTAAAGCACATTTCCAATATGTCAAGCTCGATTCACTTAATGAAAGTGAACGGAAATGCAAATCGCTGCCTTCATTTTATTGAACGAAGTAAAGTGTGTTAGCAGCAACATGTTTATGTGGGAAGTGGAGGCCTGCCCAGATACAACTTAAGGTTTACACTCCACTGCTCACTTTCAGAGTGTAAATAAGATTAGCAAATAATACCTGGCGTTCAAGTTACTCCACCTGACAGTCTATGATAGGTTTCGTGTTGCGTGAATAGCAGAGGCATGGACTGTATTACAGCTGGGCTGGAATGCATGAGCTGGCTGTGCATTTGCTTGTGCTTTTTATCTGTGTCTGTTCAGAGGTGAGGGTGATGCCAATAAATGTCATATTATGTTCACATGAGGATAAGTACCTGTAGACATAAACGTGCGATGTGTGTGCGAGTATCATCAGAAACTCACCTGGCAGAGCTCCTCATCTTGTTTTCTGCCTGCCTTGTTTTTTACTGAATGGACAAAATATATAGACACTGAGTGAATCTAGTTTATGGATATTACCCCTCACTGATTTTACAAAGAGGAATTGTAGATAAAGAAAAGCAAGTGAGAAGTATCATACAAAAGAAGCTGTAACTTAACATCAGGAAGACGTTCCACTATCAGCCTTCTGACAAATCCAAAAATCTAAATAAACTAATTTTGTTTGTTTAGTGTAAGTTTCAGGTTAGAGGTATATTCTGAAGCAAATGTGTAAAAGTGGCTATATGTGTTAACTGTTAGTCATTATCCAGGAGTAAATTAGTTTTAATTCTGCTTTAGTAAAAACAAAATATAAACTGGTGAAGATGGAAGCTGAGAGTGAAAGGCCAGTCAAGATGTGTTAAAACATGCGACACAGCTGTTTAAGACACCAGGATACCCCCTGAGAGCCTTCCTTTCCCCTTTTTAGATGTATGACGATGCGCTTTTTTCAATGAGCGCTCCATCACTGAGGCAGGGCGTGTGCCGCTGACACATAAAAAGGAAGGTGACAGGAATCAGAGAGAAACAGGAGCTGGGAATCTGATCCACCTTGTCTTTATCTGGCCCAGTAAAACAACACCACGCTCCATAGCAATTCAGTCCGCTGCGGACATGCACGTGTGTGCTTCTGTGTGTTCCATGTAGTGTGTGTGTGTGTGTGTGTGTGTGTGTGTGTGCGCGCATGTGTTTTCCCATCTGTATATTTCCATAGAAGCCTGTATGCATTTATGGGCATGAAAGTGTGGTTATGTAAACAGTTCTACGTGTTGCCATTTTTATTTTCATGCCTAAGTATTTCTGTGTGTCTCTGTGTGTGTGTGTGTGTGTGTGTGTCTCTGTGTTTGTGCAAGGCTGTTTGATTGTTTCACCACCTGTGCCCGCCATGTCCACAGATTAGTGCCTCCCACCCTGACACTCAAATCAAACACAGCTCAAGTTTCTCAGCTGTCTTTTGTGTCGAGCGTGTTAAGCGATTTTTAAAGTGGCCCTATCCGGTTTCTCCTCCGGGCTGAGGGAGCAAACTCTCACTGCCTCTCTCTCTATCTCTAACTTTCTCCCAGATATTTTTTTTTTCTCGTCTGCTCAAGTCCAATCCCTTGTCTTGTCCCTCCTGGAAAAAACGTGAGGAATCAAAATTATACCAGTTTAGAGGGAAGAAAGTAAAAGATTGTGACACACTGACAGATGATCCACGTTTAAACCCTACATTGCAATTAGAAGTTGCTTCACTGAGCGACTGAAAGACCCCAATCCAATGCAATTTGCCGCTCTGTCGTCTGCCGTGTCCATTCCACAGATGAGTGGAAAGCTCATATCTCACTCCTCATTCAGCATCTAAATGGCATCCTATTTGCATAGCTGAGACCAGAGGAGGGGGACAGGACAGGGAGATGTGTATGTGGTGACTAACGAAGTGGCCTGGAGAGTGCATGGATGGATACTTGCCAAGCAACCCCCTCCGCGTAGTCCCAGTCACTGCTGCACCCCCCCACCCCCCCCCGCACATCGATGAGTGGTACCCACTCTAAAAGCTCACAAATTCTGCTCCCTGTGACAATGGTTAGGTCAGCCTAGATAAAGCTCGTCCATTAGAGGCAATCGAGCCGGAGGACAGAGAGACAGAGACAGACAGGAGGGCAAAAACGGGGGTGGGGGGTGGGGGCTTTGACAAATACCAAAGGTGGCCATAACTCTGCTTGCCTTCCTGGGAATTTCTTTTTCCTGATAAGTGTCTTTGAATCAAATGGGTTTTAATTAGCAGCTCCTAAGTGGCGATGGTCATTAGCAAGCTCATTAGCATATTGCCAGGGTGTTTGGCCGTTTGGATGGCGATGACGGTGCTGCTGTCTGGAGCTCGCTCTGTCTTCTCAGTCTTCACTGTGGCGGCGGTGGGTGTGTATACGTGTAAAGGAAGAAGCAAGGGAGATACTGAAAAAAGGGAATTAATGAATATAAAATGGAGAGAAAGAGATTTAAATCAAGTGAGAAAAAAGTTTGACACTTCTTCCAACTGCCTTCCACTTGTTTCCCATTTCTATCTTTTTATTTCTGCCCTTACAATCTTCCCTCCACTTTCCTTTCTTCTGCCTCATCCCTGCTTCTTTCCTCCCCAGTCTCCCTCACTCTCAGTGGTTAGCTTGTAGTTATGTGGTGATGGAAATTGATGGCGGGCGGCTGGTGCCTGTTCTGTAGGAGCTTTGGAGGAATCCATCTGTGACCATGTGGTTGTGGTTTCGTCCGACGGTGCAGACCGGCCTGCTGCGGTGGGCGTTACACAGTGGTACCTCAAAATTAAAAAAGGGGATGGGGTCATCTTAAGACATCAGCCCAGATCCCGATTGCTACTGTGATTTTGTTGTAACTTCATGGGCAGCAGGATTCACCTAGAAATGTAGTAGTATCAATTAGGAGAGAAGGCTAGCCCTGATAAGATGTCTTGGTCAGTGGAAGTTACTCTGGATGAAAGAGTTGCTTCCAATGCTTTAAAATTATGGTAATGATGGATGGATGAATTAGAAGCTCAAATTTTATGTGGTTGAATTCTGCACACTGTTCCAACATTTAGCAAAGAAGTAGCTACAATCTGCCTATAGACTTTTTTTCCTTCATTTTGAAGCTGTTTTTTTATTTACATTTTGTTAGCATATAAAAGTCCATTTGTTTTTCCGTTTGCGATTTTAGTGTCCACATCTGCCTTACATTTAGCATTAAGTAATATAGTAATATACATTTTCAAGTTATAAATCAAGTATCAAAACGTAAAATAAGAGTAATATCAAAACTTTTGATGGATGCTTTTCTTGGTTGCAGTTTAGTGTCCATGTATTGATGGAGTTTTCCTTTGGTCCCCTCCTGATCTTGTTTTTATTGAATGAACTGTGAGGCCAGTGACCTCGCCTTGACAAAAGCTTTGACCTCATTCTCAGACTAATAGTCAATAGTATTGACAGATGTATCAGCACCTGTCAATACGTTTAACGGAAACATTACAGTTTGGACATAAAGATATACACCAACACTGAGAGGAGACTCTGAAGACAGTCCCACATTCCAATTTTCGGGGG
>JAVQJL010002164.1:0-14355 GCA_036024295.1 Nannoperca obscura
GTCTTAAGCCTACTCTTGAATGTGAGGAGGGTGTCTGCCTCCCGTAAACAAACTGGAAGCTGGTTCCACATAAGAGGAGCTTGATAGCTGAAAGCTCTGGCTCCCATTCTACTTTTAGGAACTCTAGGAACCACAAGGAACCCTGCATTCTGAGAGGACAGGCCTCCACTCAATCAATGAAGTCCACGCCCACGCAGCCCTGGGAGGAGGTCCAATCTGCCAAAATAAGTGAAAACACCTGTGTGCTCCCGGTACAAGCTTACTTGCTTCTCGTAGCAAAATCCAAGATTGCAACATGTAAGTCAGGCCTCCTGAGAAGCATGTAGCTGCTCCTAATTGTAGCCTTGCCAGCCAGAACATGAGCACTACAATTGCACTTTCGTACTTCCAGACGGAGGTCTAATGGCTCTGAAAGCTTTTAACTCATGGCTTACCTCTTTCCAGCTTGTCATTTCATTCTCCACACAATGTCTTCATTTAACCTCCCAGACACACCATCACTGTTGTATTATACCTCTAAACTATGGCTTGCACTATGCACTCATTGTTTGTAACATAAATATCATGTTTGGACAATGGTTAGTCTAAATTAAAGGTGACAAGTCCAACATATTCACACCCACATTATCATTGTTCATCTGTTGTCACTAGTTAAAAATGAACGAGGCTACATGTTTATAATATGAATTATTTATTGTAAAAGCTTTAATGAAAACAGCTGGGAAGATTTCCACAACTGCTTTATTGTTAATGTACCAGTTGAGAAGAGAAGCAGCTGATTAAAGTGTATAAATAATGTTTTCTCCATATAGAGTCCTGAATGTAAAAAACTAAAATGAATAAATAAAGAGGGTTGAGTGCATATTAAACATATTTAATGTTTTGTTTTTCCTCCCTTGTATCATCTCTTTCTTCTCCTTCAGACTGATTCTTGGTGCCCCTCCCCACCTTGTAAATCAGCTTGCTGCAGAAGTCCTCTTTGCTTTAGCCTGTCAGATTGAGGCTGGCTAGGGGACTCCTTCCCTCTCTCTCGGCAAACACCGGGTTAGACTCATATCATGTTTCAAGCCATTACCAGCAAAGCCGAGCCCCGGGAAGGCAATGAGAGGAGAGCGGTTAGGGAATGGAAAGGAGAAGGCCAGAGGAACGGCTATCCATCACTCCCTGGCCCCGTGGTTCTCTCAATGCCACTTCACCAAAACACTCACCAATAAGGCTGGGAAGGAGGCAGCCTTCCACACCATGGTGGGGGTCAGAGCAACCAGACAGAGGAGAGGAGAGGGAGAGAGGGAGAGCAAGAGAGCAAGTGTAGTGGATTTTATGTCATTAGAGTGTGACAGCTTCATCTGCCACAGAAACAGGCAAAGAGAGAAAAGTGAATTTGGCATGTGGGATGGTGTTGATGGAGGAGACAGAAAAGGGGGTGAGAGCAAATCACAGAATAAAAAGAACAAAAATATACAAAAAGAAGCAGACAATTTATCCTAGTGATTTTTGTCCTCATCGCAAAAGCAAATCCAAAACATTCATTTAGAAATCTTGTAAAAATATATATACAACTTCACTTACAGTGCCATCATTAAATTTAGACTTTCTTCAGTACTCAAACATCATCCAGCTGATTGTTGTCTGTGCAGCTGTGATTACAGCATAATCAGGGGCTGCTACGAGTCTGCAGCTTACTCCCACTGTCTCCCAAAGCATGATGGGAACTGTAGTGATAAAACTTGAAACACTTAGATCTCAAATGGAAATAAAAAACGAACAAATGACAGTTTATTCCCATTGCTGATGATCGTCGTGTGGTTATGATCAAAAGCTCCAGAAGAGCTACAGACAGGACATTGACCATTTGATCAACTGCTGTTTTCAAGGTCAACAATGAACGCTTATGCTCATGTTTAAAGGACAAAATGAAATTTGAAAACCTCTGATTTCATCAGGGCACCGCAATATGCATATGAAGATTTTCTCGTTCTATCCATTCATATACAGATTGTACATACAGACAGTTGTGTATTAGTAACATTTGGACATACGAGCAAACACTTCATAAAAGAAAGTGTCTTAGAGCATGTTTAGTGTCACTCACATGCCAAATAATGGCGTACCTGAGCAGCACTTAAAGTCTAAATAAACGTGCCAAGGTACGACAGAATCCTGTAAGTAAGGCATATGAAGAACAAGCAAAAACAGCCTATCAAATGAAAAGGCTTAAAGAGAGACAGACAGAGGGAAAATAACCTGCAAAGACAGAGTAGGATGCTGGTTGAAATATTTGTCAAACACCCAACAGTGACAGCACCTGAACAAAGTGGAGCTGCTCAAGCTGACAGGAACACACAGCGGTGCATTAGCAAGATATGCTGAAAGAAAATCACCTCTGAAGTACTCCACAAACATCCCTCCCATTCTTCACTCTCAAATTTAAAGTCAGCTTGCTTGCATACAACCTGCTTTTGTAATTAAATCCTAATTGCTTCAGGCAAGTTGACAATTTACTGTTGTAAATAGGTTGTACATACTGTAGTATTTTAGACACCGTGAGCCCTTTGCTAAATCGCTTTGACATATCTTGAAGGGATTTGTCTAGGTAGGTTGTTAATTGGTCCCATTCAATCATTGCCTCAATAAAACCACGACCAGTATAAACATTTATCTCCTCCAGGGGTGGAGCTTAGTTTTCATTATGACTGGAGCAAAAACCTATGACGGACCTTTGATAGCACAAGAGCAAAGAGCATATCACACCTGGACCGAATCTAAAAATGTTTCTTTAGTTAATATGTGTGTGTGTGTGTGTGTGTGTGTGTGTGTGCACTGCATCAATTAATATATCAATGACAGCAACCTGACTGCATTAACTGAGCCAGTTGCTCCTGTGTGGTGTGGGTTTTTGAGAAATACTGTAGACTGAGACTGAATTGTTCCACTGGGGTTTAACATCCTTTACTTGTACAGCCTACAGGTAAGAAACTCTGCGAGACTCTTTTGCTTTAACAGAGTCAGGAAGACAGCCAACTAAGTAAATATTTAATGCATCTTGTAACCTTTTATACATTTCTAAGACTTAACTTCAATGAGCCTCTCTTCCTGGCTGTCACACGATCATGACTTCACCAGGACTCATTGTAGTGCTGCTTATAATCCACATGAGGCTTAAAAACAATATCTATCTGAGGGGGGTCCTTTTTTTTGCAAGTGAATGCCTGTTCTGCTATTTTCTATGCATTGGACCCACCTGTAAATGAGAGCTGTGTCTTTTACTGCGTTGTGATAAATGTAGTCGGACTGAGCTGCAGTGGGTTTTGATCCAGTTAAAGCAGCAAGGCTGAAATATAAGCTGCCAGAACATCCAGCAGGGATAAAAGCTAAATATTAGCTGTGTCAGAAACCCCTTTCCCATACATGGAACGTTAGTAGCATTTCAATAAAAAAAAACTTGAAAAGTTGGTTCTCAGCTGGAGCCAAGAAATTGCAGGTTTTCTTTGACCTGAAGCTTGCAGGTAATCAATGCGATTCACCATCTTGCTACTACTGTTTACTTACGTTGTGCATTGTGCAACGCCCTCCGCTGATGATACATCCTTGACTACAATGATTCCCCTCAAAACTGGTGGAAACGCCGGCTGGTTTGTTAGATAGCACCAAGGCTCCAAGAACCAGAGCTAATTTGGTGGAAAAAGGAAACGTATCTTCATCTATAGCACAAAACTGGAAGGATGCATATGGAGAGCAGATATATACAGTATATGTCTCTTTAACATTCTCCTGCTTTCTTTACATTTTCACACACAGTCAACCTTCTCTCATTCACACCTGTATGTCTCATAAATCACAGTAACCTCATTGTTTATTAATGCAGAGCCACGCAGGTTCGAATGCAACGTATTTCTCTGCTTGTCACAAAGGAGCAATAACTGCCACAGCTGGACCAGGCCTCGCACGCCATACATCAACACAGCTGCTGCACAAAATCCCCCAAATGACTCTATCTGGTGCCAAATAGGATGTGGAGGAACGATCAGTAAGGGGGGTGGGGTCCAGCAAATTAAGCTATGTGCGAGAAAGAGAAAAGAGAGCAGGAGGAGAATCAGGATAGAAAAAAGAGCATTTCTGCAAAGGATGCTGGTTGCTGGAGAGTATCCAGCACTAATGAGAGTGAGAGAGAGTTGAACTGAACAAACTTCAGAGTGGCATCCAGGTAGTAGTGATTGTTCACTGGACACATTGTCTCGACAACAAACATTTTCTTATGAAATAGAAATATGAATGATGCATTTTTGATTATTTATATTTAACCCTATCCCAAGTTGGTCTTCCTTCACTTCACTTTCCACTGGAAAAAGGTTCCATGACTGAGAACCCCGGGAAAAGATTCAGGCCACACACTTTGTCATTACAAATACATCAGTAAAATCATCATATACATTCAGAAACGTTAAACTTTTAGGGCAAATACAAAATTTAAAGTTACAAACCATGCCCTTCATGTGTGCAGAAGCCTGAAGAACGTTTTGTCCAGTGAGCAACTAGAATTTATTGGTCAGTTTATCCGGAACTGCACAACGATATTGTTAATGCCATTACAAAGTCATTCATAGTCATTGGAATTAATGGAAAGCCATCTTGGAACACTGAATGTAACACAGGTAATACACTTATGCACTGTTGACCTTAAGCCTGAGACCCATCAATATTGACCAATTATAGCAAATGGTTATTCAATTTGATTTGGTGGAAAAGGCTGTGCTGTTTGAGGAGCTCTTAAAGAATGTAGATACTGTCACTGGCTCATGTATTGTGTTATAGACATCTGACACGTTTGGTTTCATATTTCAATCCTAAATGGTTTTAGAAATTGTAAAGACAACACATCATGACATGTTAATGTTCCTCTGCATTCTTATAATCGCAGCACTGCTGCATTCAATTTCCCCACTTGCGTCAGAATGGAAGGCAATTAAAGCCATTACTCCCAACAGTAACAATCAGGTTTATGTGATTCTGAGTCTCACATTAATGCCAATAAGCCTGCTGTTTCAAATTGCATGAATCGTTCTGATGAAATGGCAACAATCCATTTGTGGAAGTGACGAGCAGTAACATTGCACTGTACTTTGACACTGAACTGAGGATTATAGAATTGATGGCAATGGCATGCAAAACAAGCTATGTTTGAATTAAGGGTACCATTTACACAGGAGTGTCACCTTTTATCCTTTCACATAGTCAGCTCAAACATGCTGTGAAAGAACAAGGGCTGCAAAGAGTGTGTGATGTCTAATCACAGGCTCAAAGGACAAAAAAACACAATATTCTGATACCAAACTGGTCTTTTTACAGAAGCTATGAATATTTCTTAGAAGTTAGGTCTTCCTGTGTCTGGCATTTCACACTTTGGATTAGTACTAACATATAAAGGAAATGTACAAAGCACAAGATGTATGTAGGTGAGGTAAATGAAGGTCCACAGTGTCACTGCTGAAAAGCCTTTTGTGGCAGGGAACAAACATCTGTAACATGTGATACTCGTGAGCAAGATGGAGGAGGGGCAAGAGAGAGGGGGGGGGGGGGTGGAGAGAGAACAGGGTCAGTAGTGAAGTCACATTAATCCCATTGAAGCCCTGTTCAGGAGGTTAATGGTCCCTCTATGCAGTGTGACGTCTGTATAAGTGAGCTAGTTTTAAGCGTTTTAAGACCATAATGCTGGACCAAACCTTATCGGTCGGACACTCGAACCGGATGACGTTACATTCAGCTAATTTGAGATGTAACACTGTTGGCTTGCACATGCAATCCCTCACATACACACAAATAAAAGCCTAAAGACATCAGCTGGTGCCCTTGTATTCTGATTACAGTATGAGATACAGACACAATACATGCAGCATTTATGTGTCTGTTTAAATGTGCTACCATGCATGGTGCTGGTCTGACCATCGGGAGCATGTGGAGCAGCGGCGCTGATGATTGAACCTCCAAATGAATTCAAATTCATTCAGTTTATGTCTTGAAGTTTGCATATCCTACGTATCATCATTTCACAAGTGGGAAATTCAGAAACATTTTGAGGCTTTCCTAGGATAGGTTTTATGTTATGTGATATGTAATGCTGAATTTTACATTTGTTTTCAACACCAAACAAAACACTAAAACATGTGACGTACATATATGTCAGCCTATACTCAATCACCTCTGGTACATCTATATAAACGCCTCCACAACAGGAAGAGATAAATATTATAACAATAAAGGCCATAGGTCAACGCTCTGATGTCATTCCCCACGGAGCAGCAGCGAAATCCTTTTAATGGTGCAAAATGTCAGCACACAGAATGGACATGCTTACAAAGGAGTGGGAAGGTTATCATGTATGTTCTACTCAAACATAAGCACACAGAATATTCTCAGAGTGTAGCTCCTCTTACAGAGCGATGACATCGACTTACAGGCCTTTTGTGTCTCACTGTGGAGAAGCGAGTCATTTATTATTTATGTTGTGGTGTCGTTGTAGAATTTAAAAGGCGAGTGAGTAGGTTTATTCATGGTACTTTCACATAGATAATATATAATATATATAGGAGAGCATACACATGCAGAAGTACACGAGCTGTCAAATGCCACAGGGAGCGCTAATAGGAATGAAATAGACACAAGACAGAGCTTCAATTCATGTAGGTCATTCATGGTTCAGTTGAAGCTCCCTCTCTTGTGCATTTCAGAGGCTGAGACCGAGACAGAGTGGTTGAGACTAAACATTATCAGGTGAATCACGCTTATTTAGAAATTATAATTAATTTAAGATCTATTGCAAAGTCTAGCATCCTTAATGGTTTGCAGGATTTAAGGTAGCAGAGCCTGAACAACGAAGCATTTCTCTTTCCATTAAATGTTGTTTAGGAAATCAGACAATGTCATGTTTATGGTCCTGGTAATACTGTTTGTAATTTGTAGATGAATATCACTTGAGCATCATAACATTAACAACCTCTAAAGTTGGAGTCAACAGCACTATTGTTTACTGGCCAGATTTGAGTGCATTTTCTGTATTCTGAAATACCCATAAAACATCAAAGTGAAAAAATGTATCATCAAAACCTGCCACAACAGTCTTGTTTCCTTGTAGGCTACATGCTAGAGTCAAATTAAAAATGAATGATACATGGCAGTGACAGTAGCTTTCCACAAAGTGTAGCAGGAGTGGCACACAAGAAAAACATGCAAGAGGGATTTAAAGACACGCTCTAAGAGTTTTGTTGTTGCATCCACATCCTCCCAAATGTCCACATTTGTCTCTTCACAACAGATTTTTCTGTTACTGTCTTTCATTTGTCTTTCCAGACAAGGCAGGCGCCACTACTCAAGATAACTACAACTTCTTTTGCTGATTCCACAAATGTGAAATTCATCATTTTCAGGCAATACAATAACAAACCACAGAGACATTCAAATAGAAAGATCCCACATTGTCATTTGCCTTGTAATATAGTATCCACAATGGGACCATGGTAGCTCCCAACGGTTTACGTAGAAAAGGTCCAGATCAATTAAAGATGTCTTTGTACAGAAAAGAGAAGAAAGTAGGCATTAACTAAACTCCACAGTGGCTTCAAACAAGCAGTCTGCCTCTTCCTTTATTTAACATCCTCTCCAGCCGACCAGTAGTTCACACTCTGATTAGGATGAGTGACTTGTGCTGAGATAATTATCATCCGATCTAATTGGCGCTCAGCTGACGCTTCACATGTGGTTCATTATTTGAAGTGAGTTGCAGACTCTGTGTCCCTGCGTCCTCGCTGACAGCTTCTGTCTGTCCATCTTCCTCTGTGTTCCTCTCAGGGCACCGAGCCAGGAGAGTGACGCCCCAGCTGTCTGTGCGTGTGTGTGTCTATGTGTGTGTGTGGGTACAAACACATGTATGCGAGTGGTTTGCATGTGCTGCGGTTAGTGTGTGTTTGTGAAACAGAGAGAGTGAGAGCGGGCGCTGGACGTCAGTCACCGCTGACAAGTGGCGGGTGGAGTGTTGACAGCTCATGACTCTGACGTGTTCATCTCCGCAGGAATGAAGCACACATTAACTAAATGCCACAATTAGCTTCTAACAGGATAAAAACATCTATATTTTTGTAAAATCAAGTAATAATAATTATTATAATGATGAAGGCGAAAAAGTTACACAATGCATTATTGTGTTGCTCTCATACAACAGCTGGCTTCTTGTATTATCCAGTCATATTGATGCAGGTAACCCACATCGGTCATATCTTGTCCATTTCATACACAATGCAAGCACTACACAAGCAGAGGAAGCAGTCAACGTAGCGCCGCATGATCTGTACAAACGTCTGTACCATCCAATATCACAGATGAAGTTATTTCACTGGATAAGTGAAAGTGCTAGAGGAAACGTCAGGCTTCACCAAAGCAATACATCCAACATGTGACTGACGACCAACATCACTGGAGTCATGCTGCTAGTGTGGCAAAAACACTGGCATTAATATTAAAAAGGTCACTGAACGTAATCCAGCATTCTGTGTGGCGCTAGAGTTGGAATAATGGGTGATTCGTTCCCTGACATCAGTGTATCTGACTGGACTGCTCTTTGCACCGCTTCTTCACAGTAAGAAGATTAAAATCAACCCAACCTGTCTACTTTAGGTCACTTCTGTGTTTCTTATGGGGGCTCTACATTCCTCCCGCTAACACATGCAGATTAGCTGAACTGGAAACTCTAAATTGCCTGCAGTGTAAATCTGAGCCTGAATATGCTTTTCTACGTGTTAACCCTGGTGAGCTGCCTACGATGTGCTCCGCCTCTCGCCGAGTCCATGCTGGGATATCGGCCTCCTGCAACCCAGAAAGAAAATCCATTGATGGACTTTTACCTGCCTTCTGTTCCCACTGTTTCCTTTCATGAACACATTCCTGCACTCTCTCTACAGCGCTGTCACGCCGCATCTTTCAGTCCTTTGTCTTCATTTACTGGACGCCAACAGAAATGCATACCTACTGTTTTTGATGCCAGTGCACGTGGAGTGTATGCTACACACATAGGTTGGGACTTTGCTCATTTAAGCAATATCTAACCACTTTACAAGCTGAATGCTCAATAATGGCTGAATCTGGGAGGAAAACCCGAGAGAAGTACCCTGCAGAATGTGTTCTCTACCAGCCTTGTGTTTGTTAAAGCTGCAGATCTGTTTGTGTGCAAACAAAAAAAACATCTGTGCTGATTCTCATAATAAAAATAAGCACAAATGATAACTGTACCTGCTAACAACCAAATGTGTTACATTTCTCTGAGCAGTGATTCGAGGGACATCACAGAGATTTCTTTTCTAGCATGAATGGCCATTTGGTATTAGATCCAAAAGCCATTTTCATGGTTTCTGAAGGGTAGGTTAGATCATTTTTGTGTGTCACAGATGCACCCAGTGTTATTCATCCTGCCTGGATCAGCCTGGTCTGGACACACACCAACACACACACCAACTCTGTGCAAATTACAGAGTAAGTACTATTTTTTATCAAACTATAGGAGAAACCAATGCTAATTTATGAATTAAATGTAACGACTTGAATGACATTTCTGGTTGTTATAAAATAAAACATAGACCCTATTTTAAAGATTATTATATCAATTACATTATAATGCAGGTTATGATATAAATTCCAAAATGAGATGCCAAAGCTCTGATGTTGTTCAAAGAAGAGTCTGAATAAAGTTATAACTAATAAAAATGACTTCCCTTTGTCAAACATAGCTGAAGTGCAGGTCGTTCTGTTAGATTTTCAGACTTCTGTTGGATGTGCTAACTAGCTAGTTACTGTGACAAGCAGCAGACGTTAAATATCCCATAAATAGATGTGCCACCGCTGCAGCTAGCAATTCAGTTGCTAACGAGCAGACCATATTGTATCAGACAGCGCTCGCCACCTTGCAAACAGCTGACACTGCTAACCCCCTGAGCCCATTTCTATAAACAGCATCAGAACCTCGGCATCCATCACTTGCCACCGAATCAACTCCAGCTGGGTGTAATGTAAATGTAAATGAACTGAGTGGGGAGATGGAGGGAGAATGAAGGGACAGCTCACTGTTGCTAGATGGATGGGAGAAGCTGCTTTCTTTTTACCTTCATTTTGCCCCGTGGAAAGCTTTCCTCCAGCCCGTTCTCCTCCTGCCCCCTCAGTGCATTTCTTCCTCCCTATTATCCTGTTTTCACCTCACCTCTCCTCCATTTTTGTATCTGCTCATTCCTTCCTCGCCTTTTGCTCTTTACTCAAACCTCCCACTTCCCTCTTTCTTGGCCTCCTGCATTGGCCATGGTTCTATAGTCCTTTTTCCCCCTTCCATTTCCCCTTGCCCATCAAATCCTGAGTCATTCAGCCTGGAGAGGAAGCAAAGCAGTCCACCTGCCATCAGTAGATCTGTGTCTCTTTCAAAAACACAGACAGACAACCCACCAGTTCAGCAGGCTTGTCACAGAATGTCTCCCTGAGATGGTTGTCAGGAGTGTCTCGAGGTCAGAGAGAGAGAGAGCCACAGACAGAGCAGAGAGGACAGGTATAGAGTGATGAAGAAGATTAGTGCTGAAATGATTATTTGACTGACAGAAAACTAATCAACAATGATTTGGATAAGTCATCTGTCACAGGATATCTGCTCAAAAAAACAAAACAACAGTTGTGTGTTTGAAGGCTCTGGAACTGGTGATGATCTTTCTGCATTATCTGCCTTTTTATAGCTTTTTATAAAGGACTGATCGAGTTATCTGAAACATGACAGATCATTTTCATTTGCAGCAGACAAAAAGACGGCAAGACAGAGGGATATGGTGAAACATGTTAGAATAGTGAATACTGATATTGTCTAGACATGCACACAAACACATGCTCCATGCTCCAAAAGAGAAATGATGTCACCATCTGCCCCAAGGACAGAGCTGAGAGGAACAACGTCTAGCATATGACACAAAGCGAACCAGTCTATGTGTGCATGTATGTGTGTGTGATTGAGATGTGTTTCCCATCAAGGTGAAAGTGACCTTTTGGAAAGCTTCCCGTTTCCTCCTGTGTGGTAACATAATAAGTAATGTGCGGTTTAACAGCTCTGATTTCCTGGAAAATAGCCTCCTACATCTTTAGACTCACATCATTGAGGCCTCCAATTGCTGTTACTTAGCATAATAAGATACAGTGAGATGGAAACATCCCCCAGAATAAACAAACACAGGAAATCATTTTTCACTGAGCTTAACATCCTAAATCCTCGCTATCTGTAATGTTTCCAAAATAAAACCATCTTCCACTGACACTAAAGTCGCCGTCTCGACTGTCTCCTCTGTGCAGCTTTGTTCTATTTCCTCCAGCGCTGTCAGCTCCAAGGCCTCCACCAGAAAAGCCAGCTTCACACAGCCTCCCAGAGAGAAGCTGGCAACAATCTTTGAAGCTAAAAATAACCGCAGCAAAATGCAGCGAGCTCGGGATAATCGGAACCCACGCCCATATGCAGGACCGCTCGCTCGCGGGGCCACCTGCTAAACTGCTGAGTGGCAAAAGAGCACAATCACACTGGGATCAATATCTCACAGGGCAGAGGATGGCTGAGGTGGCTCATATAATGTGCATGAGAAAGTATGCCACCAGACACTGACACACCCACATACACAGAATCATTATCTAACTAACCAAGAGGGAGGATCTCTTGCTGGTACTCATGTCAAAATTAATGGCCGAGAAAATAGATTTATTAGATTAGCTTCAGGTGCTGTTTAGTCAGGCCTTCATTTCAAAAGATCATTTACACAAACAATAGTAAAAAGAAGGCTTGGGTCAGTGGAGAAGAATTCAAATCCAAATGTAATATCAGCTCCATTTTCATACCTTTTATGTTCAGCTTTTCTCCGGTAAACCCATGTAATGTATTTGCATATGGCCTCTGGATATATCGTTTTATTGTTTCTGGCAGAAGCCACCTTTCCCTTGTGGGATTCAAATTGCATAAGTGCACCAGGGATTCACAGAAACCAATATATGCACTCACGGTGTATGTGATGCAGAGGAACAGTGCATGTAAAGATGACATCTTAGATTTGTTCTGCGATCGACGCACATGTCATTTTGAATAAAGCTCTGGTGCCTGTATTATCAAAATGCACTTGCCGTTAGCGTGTTATTATTTATTTTATTGGGTTAAAGCAGCCTTTTAATGCTGTAACTAGTTATGGTTGAGTTAAGTTAACTATTCTACATTCTTTTGGGTGGGTTAGTGTAAAACAATCCTCACATTTATAAGCCGATCATAATGTACGTCAAATATGAACCTGTAAAGACATGATGAGATAGAGAAGGGGGGGTGGCAGCGTAGAGGAGGCGAAAAGATTCAATCATACAGCTCAGCCATTAATAGAAACCATATCGGGGTAGAACTGGTTCAGGCCTGAACTGTTGGGCCCCCTGCTAGCTCTGTCTACACTGAGGTTTTATAATTACGGTCTAAGCATTTTATCTTTGCTAATAGCATTGTTTACTGCCAGGTGCCAGCAGCATAATGAGCAGAAGGCAAGGGAGGCTGTTCTTCACACCAATGCATCACTGGTGAATATTTAATGCTTAAAGCGTAGAACTGAGAGGTCAAACTGTGCCACTTAGCTTAAGTTACCTAAAGCTGATGTCAGGTTTTGCATGGCTTATCACTAAATCTGTCTTTCTAGAGGATTGAGCAAATACACAAGGGAGATACAAACAATGACTCATACAGTATAACATGGTCAACATTGCACAACATCAAGAAGTTGCAACCACAGGTCATTTTAAGCATTTGAACAAATGGCCAATGTAGTTCTTAATGGTGCAACCACAGGTCAGTTGGGTAGTTTGTCACGGCCCACGCTCCTCCTCTGAAAAAACTACAGAGAAACAAGCTGCAACACTAGCTTTTGGCTACAGTTGAACTCATAACAGTCTGATATTTATTTGCTTACTTGTGTTAAACGGTTTGCTGCTATAGGCCAGCAGACAGATTTAATAAGAGAGGAAGCCAAAGGTGAGCTGTGGGAGAGGGGGTTGTAGATTATTGCATCTTTGGAAACCGCTCTTATTTAACAAGCCACAAAAATCAATATGTGTTTCTAATATGCTCTCTGATGTATTATATAAAATTTGGAAACAAAATATTAGGTTTTAGACTTAATTCACATCCTGCTTGATGAAATCTTTCTGAGTAAATCCAAGAGTGAACTGAATATTTCTGAGTAAAGACAAGACATTTGACCTTCAGATCAAATGTATGTGTGCAATACAGGATAGTTGAGCAATGAGGTTTTTTTTGCATTTCTGCTTTATGACAGTGAGAGTAGAGAGAGAGGAGATGACATGCAGATAAAGGGCAGGCTGGACATGAGCCGCTGTGTAAAGATTCAGCCTCTGTATTACACTTAACAGACTTTTTATTTTAGATGTAACATTTTGTTTTATTTCTATGAGATGACGGATTTATGCATGAAAGCTGTCTGCTAAATGCCAAGTCAGTAAAGAAATTAACCTTTAAAAAGTTAAAGACAAAATTTACGTCAGGATGGGACAACTCATTGCTATTCCAGTCACACCAATGCATACAAAGGAAATCCAAGCTTGTGATATAAGTGCCTGTATTTCCTGTGGTCTAAACATTAATGGTTTGGCATAAAACACCATAGGTCAAGCTTGAGGTGGGGGGGTTCTGGGTTCCTACTGCTGTAAGGCTAAACTGTTATGTCCTCCTAGCTGCCCAAGTTCTTTTAGAAGAGAGTCAAAGTTTCTTTATTGTCACACCACGTTTCCTATCAGCAGTTAGAATCCAACATATCAGAGAATGGGAACACAGGAGCAGTTAGCTAGCAGCTGGCAGCCTCGTCTGGAGAGCTGGCGCAGGGCAGGTGAGTCCCAGAAAAGAGATTACACCTCGTCAGGCGTTACCTTCCCCACCACTGGCTCCAATAACATGGAGCAAGCCTCATCTAATCAAGGCAGCTTAAACCTGAATCCATAGTTAATATCTCCTGTAGCGTATAAATTCTTCTACAATTATTAATGTTTAGATATCGTATTGTCGGGGCACCACCCTCCTTCCTGAGGGAATAAATAATAATTCAAGCAACTTATAACTCGATCAGTCTTATTCTGAAAATCGTAGACTTCTGCTTTGCATTGATTAAACAACTTGACTTTGAAACACCATACACAGACTACGGCTGAATTAAACAGTGATTTTATTTCTAACTAAGTGAATGTAATAACAGAGTAATAATAATACAAATACACAATGGGACACACGTGAAACAGAGGGTTGTAATATTAATTGAGGGT
>JAVQJL010002167.1:0-20330 GCA_036024295.1 Nannoperca obscura
AACCAATTTCAGACCTCTATTTTCGCCAAGCTTGACGTGTGTGCAAATTTTCCCCCGCTTTTGAGCACGTTCAGGCCCCCGTTTTCCCCTCCAATGTCGCGGATTAAAAATAATAATAAGAAGAATAATAATCCTTTGAAATTCAATAGGTCCTTGCACGACATTTCGTGCTCGGGCCCTAAATATAGTCCAAACGAGCTGCAAAATGTCATCCAAGAATCAATCTCAGCGGCGATGAAAGGGAAGACTCATACTGGGCCTTACATTTGAATCCAAGAACAAATTGGAAAAGCCTAACCTTAGAAGCATTTTGAATGTTTTAGACCAAACAAATGAACACACCTTTCCTTTCACACACCTATCCTTTCACTTTAGTGTTTACTACGGTGAAAGGCCGTAGTAAACAGTAATGTTTTTAGCCCTGATTTAAAGGAGTTTACTGATGTGGCAGACCTTAGGCTTTCTGGGAGTTTATTCCACATAACTGGGGCATAGAAACTAAACGCTGCTTCCCCCTGTTTAGTTCTAACACGAGGAACAGAGAGAAGGCCACATCCAGATGATCTTAACGGCCTGGTAGGTTTATAGCACTGAAGTAGATCTAAAATGTATTTTGGGCCTAAACAATTTAGTGCTTTGTAAACCAATAGTAGTATTTTGAAGTCTATTCTTTGGGCCACTGGAAGCGAGTGTAGAGATCTGAGAACAGGAGTGATGTGTTCTCTTTTCTTGGTCTTTGTTAGAACTCTGGCAGCAGCGTTTTGGATGAGCTGAAGCCGTCTGATCGCCTGTTTATTGAGGCCTGTAAACATGCCTTTACAGTAGTCTAGCCTACTAAAAATAAAGGCATGAATAAGCTTCTCTAAGTCTTGCCTGGACATGAACCCCCTCAGTTTGGCAGTGTTTTTGAGGTGATAGTAGGCTGTTTTTGTTATGGCTCTTATGTGGCTGTTAAGGTTCAGATCAGAGTCCAAGATTAGAGTCCAAGACATACTGTTAGCAGGTAAGTTTGGTTCAAAGTTTTTGAACAGGAGAGCAAACAAGTGCATGTAATTTACATGTTGTTGAGCTAAATGGTTTCAATAAGTATGTCATGCTCAGAGATTCACAGTAAAGTGGCTTTACATTGGCTCATTCATTTGCTTTCATTTAGCTACACTGGTTTAATCAATCAGACAGCAGCATTTGGTAAGCTGGAGAGCCAACACACTGACACCAAACAAATGGCTCATGACCAGTGACGATGATGATGTCTAATTAATCTGTATTCAGTATCACAGCACTGCTTGACTGTGACATATTTCGTTAGTTATGTATGAAATAACCCTGATTATAAAACACACAGAAGTAATAGGAACATGTTCCAGCTGTTAAAAGCCAAGATTCATTATTCTTTGGGCTTGCATTCATAAAGTTAGGCCAACATTCAAATTCATCTACTTGGGGTGCAGAAATTTATTTATTCTTTTTTAGCAATGCCACAGTTCTCTGTAGGAGCCGAGGTGGTAACGGAACTTTACAGAACAAATAGAATTTTTTTTTTTTGGCAAAAATAAGTCTTTTTAAAGTCTTAAAGTTTAATTCAGGACCAAATAAATAAGTACATATATCCTTTTTATTATCTGCTGTTTGAACAATAGACAGAATGCAATAACTTTTGTACCAATATTCAATTTTGTTCACAACCTTTGGTGATGAGTAAAACAAAGTATTCATCATTTGTTTAAAAAAAAGTATTGGTCCAGTAAAATGACAGTAAAATATATTTTAAAACAAAGTTTATAAACTGTGGCCTGAAGTTGGAGAGATGTGAAAATGAGATGTTTGTGGTCACGGTGAAAGGTCACAGCCTTTTGGCAGAAACTCCTCTTGATCTCTTGACATGTGCATGAGGTCTGACCCTGGTAACCCTAAATACATATGTATGTACACACACACACACACACACACACACACACACACACACACACACACACAGAGTCTTTCACAGATGTCTCCTGCCATACAAAGAGTAGCTGTATATTAGCTCTCAGGCACATGTGGTTAAGACTCTACATTGATTTCCAGATCAATTCGATATGTAGCTGCCATAACCTCAGATATATCTTGTGTTTGGGATATTAATCGGCATACAATTACAGAGTTGCCTCGTCCCAGCTCCCCAATCCACCTGCAATACAAATAACAAAGTCAAGAGTCAGAAATGATGTGTGTTGTTCAGACTATACATCTTCTTTCAACTGCAAACATCTTTTGTAACTCAAATCATATGACATGAAGTATACAGCGTGGCTGCTATTGATATTAAACATATAAATTGGCCAGACGTGACAGATGCACATTCAGTTTTTTACAATTCTGTCTCCACCATTGACTACATTCACTTACAAATCAGTTTTTAGTACCAAAAGCCAAAGCTTTGGTTTTCTGAAATCATAAAACACATTTAAAGAGGATTAACCTTTGTTTTTTTCACCCCCAGAACCTGAAGCACCCTGAGGTGATTTTAAAATGGCTTTAACCTGGAAAGTAAAACAGGAAATATATTTGTGTTTCTTTACAGCAACAACAGTGTCACACAGTGTTGTCACAAATATGCACAGTAATTCTTGAGCAGACAATTGTTTGCATTGATTTTGTTTGTAATCTAGTCTGTCATTATGCAGGCAGAGAGTGCAGTGTTTGAGTTGTCATTCATATTTAAAAGTCAAGAATTACAGCTTTCTCTGGAGTCTTTTACAAGCCTCATATCTATAAATCTTGACAGCTTAGTACAGAGATTTACACACAGGGTAGTAATTTCTTAAGAGGAGATAACAGATTTCTGAAACTCTGTTATGTATAAGACTGTTTGAAATGGAAGATACATGACTGACTCTGTTAAATCAACTGTAAAAAAAGACTTTAAAGTAATTTGTTAATAAATCAAGCCAAGAGATATTGTAGACGTCAGACATTAAGCTCTGCATCCTTCAACAAATGTTTAACAGTGAGAGAGAAGGGTGAATACAACCTGGAGTTTATTTACCATGGTGGGGGATTATAGACGGAAGATTTTGTGCTGCTTAAAACGTAATTCATATTGATTGATGGGCCTCGTGGCGAATACTGAAAAATAAAAATAAAAATAATAATGGCACTGGCAGGATGCCGGGCAGCACATTCACACAAGATAATAACCGCTGGTTTGATGAGCATGCTGTCGTCAAATGTCAGCTGAGCGGCATTCAGTGTAGACATAAAGATATACCAATAACATAAAGATGATAACTGTGGGGATTAAATCAATTTGCATTTCCCCCCTGTTTGACTCAAACTCTGGTTTACCATGAGATGAATGCTTTATTCTGTATTATGTTAATCACTATTTTGCTAAGATGCTTAAATAACTCTGCTCAGTTTTTACCAAAACGTGCATTACCTCTTAAAGAAACACCAAGCTGCTCTCTGTGATGTGTGAGGCAAAGCCGTCTCCTGGTAGCCTGACCTCGGAGAACAAACTGCTAGGGCTGCAACTAATAAGCTTATTTAAATTATTGATATACAGTGGGTACGGAAAGTATTCAGACCCCTTTACATTTTTCACTCTTGGTTTTATTGCAGCCATTTGCTAAAATCAAAAAAGTTCATTTTATTTCTCATTAATGTCACTCAGCACCCCATCTTGACAGAAAAAAACAGAAATGTAGAATTTTTTTCAAATTTATTAAAAAAGAAAAACTGAAATATCACATGATCATAAGTATTCAGACTAAATAAAATAAACTTTTTTGATTTTAGCAAATGGCTGCAATAAAACAAAGAGAAACATTTAAAGGGGTCTGAAACATTCCGTACCCACTGTATCATTTCCACCATAATGCGGCGTCAGTATTCAAAATCACAAGATGTTCATTGATGTTTAAGGTGACGTTAAAGCCCATTCGAGGCAGAATGTTATTTCAAAGAAGGTTCTGAAATGACATCCAATCACTACAGGTGTAGAAAAGAAATGGCATTCCTAAATGGACAATCTTTTGACATGATTTTACAAGCTTCTGTTGCAGCGCATGTTAACACAAGTACGTATGTTAAAATCTTTGCTTTGTAAATAAATGTGCATTTGGTAAAAAGTTGGAGTTGACTGCAGGCAGGAGAGAAATCGCAGAAAAAACCTGCATAAATGAGTGGAGAATAGTTCACTACATGGCCGACAGTGGTAGTATTTGGACACTGAAAATATGTAATTGCTGTACATGTTATTCCAAAACCATGCACGTTATCACGCGGCTGTAACAGCCGCTTCTAGGCAGGCTTTCCACAAGATCTTTCAGACCTGGCAGCAGGGATTTGATCCCATTCAGTCGCAAGAGAATTACACGCACGCTGTTGGCTAAAATACCTGTAGCGTTAACTTATCCCAGAACTGGAACTGAAGAGGCCTAGCCCAAACCACGAAAACATACACAAACTAAACACACACAAGTACGTGGGCAGGGTGTCCTTGTGTGTCAGTGTTCACATACCTTTGTCCATATAGTAAAGTAAATGCAGATGCTTCTATACAGACGACATGACGTCACTGAATGGTGTGGAAATGTGAATCATGGCCTTTAACAGTCACCAGATGGAAACCCAGTTCAACAGCTATTGGATTTGTTTTATAAGAACAATGCACATTCATCTACATTTCTGTCATTTTCAACTCCTTTATTAGTATTCAATTCAGTTTGCTTTAGCATAGTTAGTATACTGTATTCATGTGCTGTAACCATTTCTGAGCTTTAGAGGTGCTGGTAGGCATGTTTCCGACATTTGGACGGAGCCAGGCACATGTTACTGCTAAACTAAGCTAATCTAAACCAATCGACTCTCGGCTCGAGCTCAAACTCAAGAAGAGGCATGAGAGTGGAATTGATCTTCTCATTCAACTCGGTGTGTTTTAAAGCAAACTTTTTCGCGTGTTTTCACAATCACGTCTGGTGGACTCCGAGTCATACGATTAGCAATCGAACAGAAACACTGATCAGTTTTTGTTTCGGGCCCCGCAGGTTTAAATCGAAGGTTAATTCAAGGCCCTAGTGCCTCAGCTGGGTGCGTCTGTCTTGAGCGGACGGTTTTTGCTGGGAATCAAGGTGGCAGCTACACATCTCTGACTTCTCTGAATGTGACGGAAAACTTTGAGAGTCAAAACAAATCAGAGAACCTTCCAGAAAAATGTGTCCCTCTGTCAGGATGTCTCCTCTGCTCGGTTCTTCGCACCTGGAAGTGTCTGTTCTCATGAATATGAAACAGCAGTCCACGTTCTTTCATTCTCACACACACACACACACACAGAATAAATATATACACAGCCAAGTAGGAATAAGTCAATTTTTTAATGTCCAACATTTCTCTTGTTTCCGCGGTAACAGGAACAGCTGTTTCCATGCGTCCCATTGCCGACGGGAGGGATTTAAGGCATCCCATACTGAACACATAAATCTAACAAAGACAATCTCCCACCCCCCTCCTCCTCCTCCTCCTCTCCCCGACCATCATTTCCCCCCTTTTTTTTGTTTTTCAGAGCACATCACATCGTTTCAGGCTCAACTCAGTCTTTCTGTCTCCTTGTGTGGCTCCTATTTGTCTGAACCAGATTAACCTGAAGCTGCAGTTTTTTGTCATTTCAACAGTTCTGGCGGCTGATACACAGCCCATTAATGGTCTGATTTTCTGCTTGTGAGGCTTCAGCCTGGGACCAATAAGAGTGAACAGGGAGGGAAAAGGGTTGATTTGGTTTCTGCGTTATTTACACCCAATATTGAACTTTTAGTTTGGATATGTTTAGATATGTTAGAGAATAAATGCTTCTATCTAGGATTGAAATTTGAGTTATTAATGTCAAAGTTTCCTAGATATACAATCCATGACAGGATAAAGAAACCAATGTAAATGGTGAGAAGGTAAATGTCCTGCATCAGATTGTAATCCCAGGTGTAAATACAGACATCTTTATCTTCACGTTCCCCTTTTTTCCTGCCGTCCATCTGTGATTTTGTTAAAGCGAAAGACTCAGATCATAAGAAAAATTGTGGAAAGAAAGAAAGGGAGCATTTGGACAAAAATAAATTCACATTCTTTAACAACCGCCTCAAAATGGCAACAAAAGAAATCAATACAATGTCAATAAATAAAATAAATCTCATGTCTGTACAAGTTAATGAAAATGTCAGTTGAAGATAAACGATAAATCTGTCAAGAAAAAAAGAAATAAATGGAGCAACTGCATGAACAGTGAGAAGAAAAGTCCGAATTTTTAGGTGTGCTACCCCTTTAACAGACTAGTCGGTAGTGTTCCCCTGCGGGAGCCTTTTTTTTTTTTTTCTGAGTGTTGTTACCTTGAGGCCTGAACTCAGCACTCACACCAACAGCTGTGAGAGAGGAGAAGCTGCGGATGGAAAGACCGGCATCTCAGAACCACTTAGAGGCTTTTATCGCTGACACAACTGACATCTCCTCTCCGCGGCAAGCAGCAGAAGCCGCGCTGTATCTTTCAAGAGATCTCATCTTTGTGCAGCAGTCTAAACAATGAGAAGAAATCTGTACCAATGTGTTCTGGTGGTGTGCAACTCTTCATCAATGACAGCTCATGAGCGAAGGACTTTACAGATTTCGAGCTGGTGCCTCTGTTCTGTGAAATCTCTCATATATAAAGGAGATTCGGAAGCAATTTCCCAGTAACTTTGTTCACCCAAGCGAGGAAAAACCTCTGGCGTGGGATTCACGTGCTACAGACATGCGCTAATATATTCAGATAGATACCATGCCGGATATGTACTGCAGGTCTGCTTCCAGGTCTCCAAACAAATATCTGAGCCCACTAAGACATGAGTCATAATGCCTTCCCTCTGGTCAACTCTCCTCCTACATGTCGAAATCCACTTGCTTATACAGTACGCAGCCAAATAAAATAGCAACCACAGTGTTATGTTGTAGCGCAGATCTTGAGCCTCATTAATAAAAATAATTTTTCACTTTAGACTTTGATGTGCCTACTGATTTTAAGCAGGGGTCCCTTTCTAAATCATATTTCTAAATGAGTCTCCCCATAGGATGCTGCCGGAGAAATTGGGCTGCCCCTGTGGCATCTCTTGAGGCAGGCTGAGTAGCAATGCATCAAAGTGCAAGATGCCTTGAGGGGCTTTAAACGGTTGTTACATGATACAGCCTCATACAGAGAGGCAGACAGATATCTACCTTCACCCACCAGGTCTCCGGTACACCAACGATATGGTCTTGTAATATCAATCGAGTGATATGGTCTGGTTCAGACAGCAGCAGGCACAAAGATACACAGACAAACGAGTCACATTCATATATAGTGGATCACAAAACAGCACAGTCTCCTGAAAGAGCTGATACTTTGACACTTGTGACTTGAAGAGCTAAACTCTGAACCTTCATTGTGGTGTTTTAGCGTTAGCCACCTTTCTCTTCACAATCATTTCATCTCGTTCCATCAAATCTCTTCTCATATAATAATCCCTTCCTCTATTTACAATCACTTCTCGTTACTTTGATATTTTTTACCTTCAACCACATCTTGCGGTTTCCATAATCTCATCTAATTCTATTGCCGGACCCCTGTCACTATACACAAAGTTGATGGGCGTGAGGAAAGGTTTCTGAGGAAAATTGTTTTCAGGGAGACATTTTGGGATAGTTTTTTTCTTTGTAGGGGAGATCGCCCCCTCAGCAACAGACAAGACTGCATTCGCACCGACCTCACATGGACACAATCATTTAAAAAAAGAAAACATCACAAGAGATTTCTTCTTCATCTCCAATGAAAAAGATACAAAATGTATAAAAATGTTATTTACAGTCTTCTTTTTTTCTTTTACACAGATGTTGTCTGGATCAAGACTTTTGCGCATGAAATCTGAGGAGTTTGTGTTTGTCTTCAACAGTTTTTAGGTAGCAGAGATGATTTGACTCATCGTCCAAAGAGACGTCATATATCATTGTAGGCAGTGGGACTTGAAAAACGTAATTTATACAGTACAAACTACCTACAGACTTTCTCTGTTTTAACCCCAGTGGACGCTTTCTCTGTCATACTTTCTTTCCCACTCTGTGTCTCGGCTGTCTCAAGTTTGCTCCTAGTCCTCCGATGTCCCAGGGTGGTTCAGGGTCATCCATGACCTTTGAACTTGTCTCTGGTGTTCCCAGCACTGTCGCAATGCATATAGTCATCAAGACTGTCCTTCACTTCTGTTGGCTCTGAGGTGAAGGAAAGAAAAACAAGTCATTGATATGTTTATGCAGAACTATCTGAAAAACCGAAAAAAACAAGGGACGAGAAGATAAAGAAGCTGAAAAGTACTGGAACCGATGAGTGTGAGTATGATGGAGATAAAAAAGGATGATGAGCAATTTAAGACACAAAATATGGAAAAAAGAAAAGGGAAGGGAGGAGAGAGTAAAGGCAAATGTATTCACACAGGAGGACTTACTCGGAGTCGGGGGAGACTTCAGATATGTTGTGGGAGGTGGCAGACTGTGACGGGGAGAGGGAGGGTCCGTGGGCGGAGCCATTAGGCCCAGGGTTAGAGGCAGCGGGGGGAGGAGTGAGGACGGAGGAACTGAAGGATGCCAGGATGGAGGAGAGAATATCCAGGTGTTCACTGGACGGTTGTCGACCAAGAGGGTTTGGATTTGAACCTGCAACCTGTGGGACAGTCTGACTGGGGTACCTACATGGAGGCGCGGAGTCCAGTCGTCCCCTGACGTGAGCTGAAGCAGGGTGCTGCTCTTGCTGAGGCTCCTCTGAGATTGGGGGAGGAGGGGAGGAGGAGGAAGGCTGGTCGGTGTGCGAAGGCTGGCGGGGAGGCAGAGTGCGGAGCCACTCCCGACACGGCTGAGCCTGGGCTCCAACTCCATTGGTCTCCAGCTGCTCTCTCGACCTGCTGCTCATCAGCGCTCCACCTAGGTGCTCCCGGGTTGAGGCCTGCCGCCGAGTTAGTGTGTTCAGCTGCGACCTCGATCCGCTGAGGTATCCCTCCATTCCTGCTCCTCCGTTTCCACTCAAGTCCTCCCTTGAAGCGTGGACGCTGCCTGCGTGGTGGTTATCCAGTCTGTCCCTGGATCCTGCCAAGTTCTCCCTGGATGATGAGACTCTCTGGTGATCCAGCCCCAGGGCCCCTAGCCCTGCTCCCTGATCTCTCCTCCTGGGTAAGAGATCCAGGTTGTCCCTAGAACCGCGGGAGTCCAGCCGGTCCCTTGATCCCCCAATCGTCTGCCTCCCTAGTGGATCCCTGGACAATTGCCTCCGGGCCAGCGAATCCAGGTGCTCCCTGGAGGAGTAGCGAGAAGCTGGCTGCGAGAGAGAGCCAGAACCTCCACCGGCACCAGCCGTGGCAGAGTACATGCGACCGTAGGAGGCTGCAGGAACGCCCCGGTGGCCCAAAGTAGAAGTTCGGTACCAGTTGAGCTCACTGGGGACCCGGCCCACGGTGGAAAGACCCTGGAGTGCTGGCGGACAGCCGAGACGATTCTTCAGGATACCTGGGAGAGGGAGAGAATAAGACCGTGAGAAATAGAGAGGAAGGCATGAGTGGGAAAAGAAGAGAAAGAAGAAGAAAGTTATAGAAGGAATGGGATTCCATCAGAATGGGGTCACAGGAGAGTAAAACTCCAAAAAGGTTACAGGGGGTTGAAGGTGAGGGTGGAGAAGAATTAAGCCAAAGAGAAGGAAGTCAAAGGAAGAAGTGAAGTGGACAAAAAGCATGAGAGAGATCAAAATACCATCTGAGTAATCTAGAAATCCAGGGGGCAGAGTTGAATCAAAAATACACACCATAAACTGCCAAAAATGTGTTATTTTACTTTCAGTTACTTTATGTGTGTATTTGTGTGTATGCATGTACATGTGTTTTGCGTGTTAATATGTATTCCCTAAAATGTCATCAATGCGTCCAGGCAATATGAGTGATTTCCAACTTTGCCTGCATTGCTCGCTCACTCGCTCACTCACTCACTCACTCACTCACTCACTCGCTCAGTGTATATTTGTGCTCATGACAATTTTATATGTATGTTTTTAAACCTTAGAGATATTTAGACCTTAGCTGAAGCAAATCAGTGCATTGTTTAAGTCATTTTTTATGCAAGTGTGTGTTTCTGTGTTTTCTCTCACCCTTGCGGTGCCTGTGTGGCTGGGTGAGGCTGTTCTCATCCCCACTGGTCAGCGCTGCATCAGGCTGGTTGTTGTTGGCTGCATCCTTGCTGTAATCTGCCCCCAGGGGGCGCTCAGAGCCCCACTTCTGCAGGGTGTGTGTCTCACACTCCTCCAAAGCTGGCCAGTAGGACAGAAGGTCATTGCCATCCAGATCTGTCACACACACAAAGAAAAAATACACTTTCTGGTTATTCATGAGTTGAATCAGTTTCAGTGACAATACATGAGGTGAAATTGTTATTGTTGCTGTTGGGACACCTCCCCCAACATACATGTTCTCATGTCAGGTCATGACATTATCGGCCAATGACTTATGATAAAGCAAAAAGCTCATTAAGTAGTGATTAAGAACATTTTGGGAAATGGGACAAAATTAAGTAAACACCAGTTATGAAAAGCTGCCAATATGTTCTTCTGCCTCATATTCGTCTTTGCGCACCCTAACGAACACAAAACAGATGTCTGTATCAAATAGCAGGTGTCAGCAGACAAATAGCATATGTCCATTAGAAAATAACAGCCATCCTATTGGTAGAGAATGTATCAGACTAGTGCAAATGGCCTATGAATAGGCCACCTCGACACCATGGCTCGACCGCAGATCATTATAGTGAAGACTCTGGCTCCAAATGACATCACATCCAGGATATGTTGACTTACTTTTTGTACAATAGGAGCAAGTGGAGACGCATCGTCCATCTTTATGTACAAACTATGGTCTTTTGCCACAAATGGTGGAATTTGCCATTCGCCATCTGCTATTCTGTGACGGCTTCAACCTGTTAGGCCAATCAATCTCGTTTGGTATTGTCACCCACATTTTGTCAAATTTTCGATCATTGGTGTCATTAGGACTGCAACTACACATTGCTTGTTTTCTAAGGTAAACCTTACGATATTCAGTTTACAATGATGGCAATGGCAATTTTTGCTTTATAAATTACTTGATGATTAATTTATTATCTTTATCAAAATGACTGCAGATTCATTTCTGTCTGTTAAGAAATTACATAATCATCATTCATTCCAGCTATAAAATAAAATCTAATTGTTGCACCATTGCTTTTAAGTGCATACTCTGACGACCTTATTGTTCTAATTGTTAGAGTTCAGTAAGCCTAGTTTTCCCTCTGTCACATGCTTTTAAATAATGCAACAACAAAAGGTTATAAAAACCCATTTATAGTTTTCGTTCTGTCTGCACGATCGACTGTGACCTTAGACGCCCACATCCCTCAGCCCTGCTCTTGCCCTTCAGTGCGACTGCATTGATGAATTGATTGGACCGTACTGGCCATCTGGAATCTGTCCTCCTCGATTCAACAGCTCTGGTCCATGTTTTACCCTGAATTGAGTTAATGTGATCAAGATGGCTTTTAAAGCTAAGAATTGATTACTTACGGGGATTTATAGATTTGCACATTTAGCCTTTTTTACCAGAGTGAAACCTTTCACAGAACATAGTATATGCATGACATTTATATAATTTATTTATGTATATCAGAGGAAAAAAGTTATTGATTAATGACTACTCTCACTGATTTTTTCGTTGTATGCATGTCTGTTTTATTCCTACATTTGTTGTATGTTTCTACACATATAGGAGTTTACCCTTCAAACTCACAGTAGATGAAAAACCGATCCTTAAAAGATTTTATGAAGGAGTAAAAAGGAATACTCCGTTAAAAAGTGCAACATGTGAGTGCCTTTCCCACATATCCTCTACCAACCCTTTTGATGAGACCCATCCCATAACTCACAGGTTTCAGGTTTAAGCATCATCAACTGTTGAACAGGTGTCCTTGAGCAAGACACTTAACCATTACTGGGTCTTTAACTGTGAGAAAAAATGCCTTAAAAAGCAAAAACAGGTGGCGATAAATCATAAAGTGCTAGTCTACCTTTGGTGCCGTTGTGGGTGGGATCGGTGAGCAGACGCTCGCTGTGATTGGAGCGTTTGAATCGGCGCTGGATGCGCCCACGGAGTCGGACGTTGTCCTCGCTCTCAGAGGAAGGGATGGAGAGACTGCGCTCCTCCTCCATGGAGAGGTCTGAGTCAGAGTCAGAGTCCTCACCTGGGAGAAGGCAGGGAGATGGAGAGATAGCGAAAGATAAAAAGGAGGAGGCAGAGAAGAAACAAGTGAGATTAATAAATAAATAAAGAATAAAGATAGGGTTGACAGATTGTCATTCCTTCATGTGGGTATGTGAGCATCATTTTTTATGAAATTCATAGGAGAGAGAGAGAGTAATGAATAAGAAAAGGAAAAGAGAGAACGGGGTAAAGAAATGGAGAATGTACTACAGCTCGTTAAAAGTGTGCGTTTGTGTTTGTGGTTGTGGTTTGTGTCCATGGTCATGTTTGTATGTGTGTTTACCTCCGTCTCTGTGGAACATGGCTACATCCAGGTCTGTTGCTCCGGTGTGGACGATGTTTTGCTCGAGAGTCTGTCGAGCCAAAAGATTTTCTCTACCAGGAAAAGAGGATATAAGTGAGGACACACACACACGGAGCAGTGTGTCTCTATGATCCTCTTGCTCTTCCACAACTACATGTTGCTACTTGTCACATCGATCACACTCTATAGAGTATATAGGCTACATTATAGCACAGAATTGAGAATTTATGATATATAGTTTAGAGAATATTATACATCCAAGACGAAACTGACACAAGGGCAGGACTGACAGAAAACAGCACCATCAATTCATCAATACATAGTACAGTTAGGCTACTGATATTTCAGAGCCATGATCGGGGCCATAGATTCTGACTTGCACAAACCTCAGTCAGATAAAGAATCAATGAGTGAGGCAGACTGGACTAACATATACCACAGATCCAGATATAATATGTATAGAAAGCATCCAAACACACAGATAGCGTGTACTGTACATAAACACACGCACACATAGAGACAGATAAGACAATCGCTGAGCCATACAGATCCTAACAGCTACTCTCAGAGTGCATTAGTGCTGCTCTACATACAGTACAGTACATTGTTCCACCCAATCTTCTTCATCTTTACCCCACTGACCCACAAAATAAACAACAGGGCTTTTATTAGTGAGGGAATTTCCTCCCGTAGGCAATTTGAGCTCAAATCAGCGAGTCAGAGAGAGAGAGTATAAATCAAACCTGACAGATTCAAATTCGAATGATACTTGTTTTGGTATTAAACCACTTGTTATTGAACTACAGCAATAATTATGTCAATGTAAATCTACTCTACCAGCCACGGTGTGGAGGTTTGTTGGTAAAGGTTGTGATTTGTATATGCGTCGTGTGTGTATGTGTCTGTGCGAACGTTTGTGTGTGAGCTTGTGTGTTTATGTACCTGGCGGAGCTGACGGAGGAGATGGTGGAGGTTCCCAGGGTGATGCGGTGCAGCCCGCTCTGCTCCAACAGGGATGCGTTGTGGTAGAGGTTCTGAGCCTGGACACACACACATGCGCACGCCCACACGCACACACACACACACACACACACACACACACACACACACACACACAAAAAGGTTGAGAGAGTGAGGTTAAATTCAGAGAAATGAGAGGAAATATCATCATTATTATATTATAATTTAATAATTTTAATTAAATTTAAAACACATTTCCACCCTTATGAGGCTAAAAAATAATGCATCAAATCAACTGTACTTAAACCACCCTCATTATGGGCTTTGTGCTCATTTAGCCTCTGTTCCATTATAAGGGCTTCTTCCATTCATCTATCTTGTATCCATATCATAAGATAATGAGTAATGAGTTAAAATTTCCAATTTTTCATTTAAACAAAGACATCTTTTTTTGTATCATTTAAAAATTCCAACTCTGATGATATTTTTCTTTAGAATAAAAAGCAGGCTAGGCCTGTGAAGCAGAAGCTAGCCAGGAAATGGGGCACGACTTCAGCTTTCTATGCTGTATTAGACCACTGTAGTCATAAACTATCACACAGTATGAGTCAGATAGGCGAAAGAAGGCTAATGAACACCTACATTTATATATATATATATATATATATATATATATAGTCCATCAGAGGTAAAAGCAACATAGTATGTGTGTCTAATAATAGTTTCGGGAAGGTACTGTCAGTTTGCCCCAGATCACTCAGTGATGGATAGGAAGAGCTTCAGAGGAAATCGGGGTTAAAAGGGTACAAAGAGCTTTGTATGAACTAAGAGACATTCATGCACACTTGTGTATGTTACACACGCATGTATGTAACACAAATGTCTCATGCACACATACGTCCAAACTACATAGACTCACTGGATAGAAGAGGGCATTAAAAGGGGCTATTGGACTGTGAACTTGGATACATACGTACACACCTTCACACACGCTGGCACTAGCAGAAGAGAGATAATTAGTGTTTTTAGAAGGGAGGCTAAAGAAAACAGGGGTTAGAGTGCAGTGAGCTATGGAGCTATGAAACTCACGTACAAGATAGAAGAGATAGTGAATAAAATATGTGAAAGGAGGATAAGGTTACGCACACACACACACACACACACACACACACATACACACACTTTTGTACAAGTGGGCTAAAGAGCAGGCAGGCCTTCACTGGTCAGTATATTGTTTTATCTGGGTCAGCACCAAACACTGAAGGCAAAAGGGGAGGAGAGAGGGAGGACAGGAAAGATGGATGGATGGATAGAGAGGAGGAGGAATGGAGGGCAAGAGGGCTTTTGTGCTAGTCTAGTAACAGACAAGATAATATAATAAAATAATATAAAATAAAACAGTAAATGGCTTTTAGATCATGCAGGGAGAGGATTTACAGCTTCAGACCAGCGTCTGACAATCTCATCATAATATTATAGCTTATGTTAATTATTAAAAGCATTTTTAATCATTATTTTTTTTACATTTTATTTTGCATGCTCACTGCCAATGTGCTGCTGACACTTTGGTCACGTAGAGACGAGCTGCAGCATTATAAATAAATAATAAATACCCAATCGGAGGTGTGTGTAACTCACAGTGCTCTGCGCTGGTCTTGGTGGGTCTTCTCCAGGGCTCTTTTTACTCAAACAGGCAACTCTCCAGGCCTCCTTCACCTCTGAGTTGAACACAGTGAAGACCAGCATCATTGACAGACCCTGGGAGAGAGGTAGAACAACACCGTGTGAGAATGAGACCGCAAATACCAAACAAACATCCTTTAAGTTTAAGGGGTTTATCTTTAAGATCCTTGTGGGTGTTTTATGAGTCCACAGCTACAGTTACAAAACATACACTTTGTTCATACCTGCATTAGGCAGAGGACATCAAATATGTAGTAGAAAGCCAGGATGCTGTTGTTCACGGCCATCAAACCACACAGCCAGGTGGAGGTAGCTACCAGCAACAGCAGAAAGGCATTGCGAATAGTAGCACTGGACACAGAAACACAGCAGGCAGCGGGGGAGACAAATGTTAGATTTGTGAATCTGTGATGTAACACTCAGTTGTACTGGATGCCTGCAGTTCTTTGGAAACAGACAACATCATGTTGTATCTCTACATATACAACTTGGAGGTCTTCTTATAAAACAGCACGTAAAAAAAAGCAACAAAACCCCCCCCCCCCCCCCAAAAGCATGCAAAGTACACTAATAAAAGACTGCAGGCTTACAATACATAATGAAAACAACTAACAAAGTCACTTCTTGAAAGAGATAAAAGTCATTAAGCCATGGTGGGCAGGTACGTACATGACAGGGAGCTTCTTGGTCTCCTTCTGAGAGGAATTACAGGACATCTTTGCTACAACCATGAAAATCCCACCATTCATCTGGATAGAAGGAAATCAATACAAACAGTAAACCAGAATGTCAGCTAATCCAATACTGCCGTTAGCAACACGCCGGGTGAGGATAAACAGACATAACTAAATCAGGTGAAGAAAAAAAGGTACATTTATTAAAAGCAAAGCCAAGTTTATGAATTGCTCCTTTATTCTGTTTTGGTTCTTACGCTCAAACAGGATATGAAAATGGGCAAATAAGTGAATGAAAGAAAGAAAAACGCTGAATAAATGAATAACTACAGAGATAGCAAAGGCACAACAGGAAGACTGAAAGACCAGGAAATAAATACAGATGTAAATTAAGGTTAAAAAGTAAAAATAAATCATAGTGATTACTAACGATACTGCACTGTAATTATTCATAAGCATTATTAAGCGTGGTACAGTTTCATGTCAAAGATGTTGCAGTGACGTAAAGGGAAAGGTGTTAGCTTGACGTGGGAAGCAATTATTATGGTTTAGCAGTGGGGTCCAAGTGGGTCCTATTTGTAAAATTCATTTTGAGTGCTTCCACTTACGACTGATGCGCCCAGTGCCCAGCCAGCAATACACAGGCAGGGCAGACGGAGCATAAACCACCAACAAGTTTGTGTGCATACAGCATTAACAGCATATCAGACAGACAGGGAGACAGTTACCAGTATGACGATGGCTATAGGACCAGCGAAACTCCAGATGAGTTTGTCATAGATGGAGATCCAACAAAAGTCTGGGTTCCCGTAACCTTCTGGGTCCAAGCCCACTGCCAGGCCTGTAACGAAGAGACAGACAGTCAGATCAAACAGGAAGATCTACTCTAACATCTCTTCTACTGCCAGTCACAGAGAGAGAGAGAGACAGGGAGAGGCAGTACAGTATGTGACCGAGGAGATTATCTGTATGACAGGAAAGGTTAGAGACATAATAGAACACATAAAAAATTATATATTTTTAGTCCCATTCCTCTATACGAGTTCAAAACACACAGTCAGCCCAGCAGGAGTCAATGTGGACTAAACTGTGGATCCCTTTTCACAAAATGCATGTCCACATCTTCTAAATTTCATGAACTGTTTTCTTATTCAAACTCAACCACCACCAAAACTCTCTGTTGTTCTTGCACCAAGAACACGGTAGGCAGAACAACGGCAGAGAGAAGAAGAAATCTGACATTTTCAGGCAGCGGGCTACGATCAAAAAGTGATATTCTCTTTCAATTTCCTGCTCACGAGCATGTCTGACATGACGAGGCCTTTGCCTGGCTACAATCACTGCTGCCATGATGACTGGAAAGTCTGGGCGTGACACCCCTTATAAATACGCTTCCACCAAAATACCACTAACTCTCTGGAGACACTAATTATTTTCACTCTAACTGCATTTGGCTGTTAGCGGTGGTGTTTGTGAATTAGCTAATTTGCATTGGAAGGTGTCAATTTTGCGCCAAATGTATGAATATCTTATTAAATTGAAATAAATGCAAATAGCACAGAGATGCTATTTCCTTGGCAGCGAAGTTAGGGGTGCATTTCACCCTTTGCGGGTGCTTTGAGAACTACATGGTTTCTTTTGGTCTTAATTGTGGAGGTTTCTATTTCTTGAATCTTTGTTTGGACAGCACTGTCAATGTTTTGACAGTCATGGGTATGAAGATTTTTAAATTGAATTGCAAAAGTCAGAGAGACAGGGAAAGCCTAAATAAAGATGGACAGACAGATAAACACGCCTCTGGGCCTGAGGAAAGAGACATTCAGCCAATGTGTGTGTGTGTGTGTGGGATGGGAGACACATCAGACAACATAAAACCTCACTTCTTGAGGCAAGGTGAGACAGCGGTCGTTGTGTCTGTGTCTGTGTGTATCTCTCTGTGTGTGTGTGTGTGTGTGTGTGTGTGTGTGTGTGTGTGTGTGTACGACAGTGACAGAAACAGCAACAGATAAAGGGGAGTTGACAGCATGTGTGGGTCTGGATTGAAACTGCAATGTGTGTGTGTGTGTGTGTGTGTGTGTGTATAAAAGAAGAAGAGGGAGAAAGAAGAAAGCAGACAAATATTACTTACAGGATGTGTCAAGGAAGAATCTGCTTACGTGTGTGTGTGTGTGTGTGTGTGTGTGTGTGTGTGTGTGCTTTACAATCTCTATATTAAAATGTCACTGGAACCTGTTTATTACAAGCTTCAATTGGAAACGTTATCTACACAGCCAGACTCATTGTGAATGTGTGTGTGATGTTTGTCAGTGCACATATGTGACAGTTTGTATAAATGTGTGTTTCCGACTGCACGTGTGTGATCTTACCAGTGATAATGGCGGGCACGCCCCAGCCGATGGCATAGTAGAACCTCATGGCACCGTAGTTTATGTTGCGCTGCTCAGTCTGCATGCGGTAGATATGAAGGCCCTCCACGAACATCCAGGCAAACGTGGACATGAAGAAGTAATGCAGGAGGATGGCAACGACCGTGCACAGGAACTGAACGGAGAGAGAAGGAGAACGATTAAAGGAAGGAAGGGGAAAACAGGGAGGGAGATGGAGGAAGCAGAAGAAAAGAGAGAATCACCAATCATGTAAAGGAGAAAGAAAAAAAAGAAAGAGGAGGGAGAGACCAGAAAAAAAATGAAGACAAGAAGAAGAGAGATAAAACATATAATCCTTGGTATTGATTTTTATGACAGTTGCAGAGCTGACATCTTGGCAAGCGGCACAGCAGGTGTCGGCGATGAAGTGAGAGGTGATCATGATTTAATTACCTGCCCGATTAATGAACAGAGTTTATGGCAGCATGTTACAGTGTATCTCCAGGAAATAAATGTTGTTAATGTGCGGAATTAGAGTAATAACACCCAGGAGTGTGTTCTTAAGTGAGATTATGGGTACAACAGAAAGCCCTATTGAGAGATAAGTGTGCATAATGGTTATGTGTGTAAAAGTCTGAAAGCGTTCATGGCACATAATATATTTCCAATAGTAAAAAGAAGAAGAGGAGATAACGCTAACTTGTTTTAAAAGAAATTATTATCTTCTCAGTTGAAACATATTTACACTCCATTTGTTTGGATCATTCATTTAAATCTTATATTTTAAGCACAAACAGTTTCTGTTTTAGTAATACACATTATGAACCATACTATACATTTTGGAGATATATATATCAAATGTCAGCTTAGGCCATGGTTGATTTCTTTTTCTATGCTTTTTAAAATATCCATGATAGTCCTGTCTTCATTGCCATATATGTGATGCTGCATGAATGCTGAGAGGATGTCAAATCAGTGCTAAGAGATATCTAATATCTAATATCTGAGGTCCATCCGATACCATGGTTTAGATTGCACATTAACAGGAATGAATACCAAAAACTTTTTTTCAGGACAGAAAATAAACTTTCAAATTGCTTTTGTCAGTGAAGTCCTGCTGTTTGGTTCGGCAGCAATGCTAAACTTCCCCATGAATAATGCAGAATATTAGCATTCAAGCCTCTAAGAAATATCCCTCAGGCTGCGTTCAATCATGTCTGGAGTGGTTTATTTGAACTCTCGAGCCTTCAGTCTGTTTTGTTTGTTTGTGGCAGCAAATTACAGCATCTACACCTACTCTGAAAGTGCAAGTCACCATCTTCTAAGAGAAATGTGATGCTGTTTGGCAGAAGTAAAAACAACATCTAAACCAACTACACAAAACATCACAAATACGCACAGGTTGAAATTAGATTTGCCTTAGATCTCCCTCTCTGCCACAATCTTTAAAGTTTACAGTTGACTAAATGCTCTGTGTAATGAAGCTTCTTGTGAGTCTCACCTAAATATTCATAACCTTTGCTAACAAATGTGGCTGTGTCTTCAGGTTGTAGATTGGGTTCACTCATAATTGGACATGATGACCTGAACAAATTAAATATCGAAATGCGTCAAATGAAACTTTTCCACTTCATTTTGTACCAAAGAAAACAAACGTTGCAAATTACTCTGAATGAGAGCATTTAACACCTAAACATGCCTCTCTCTCGACCTTCATGGAGAAAAATAAGAAATACTCAAGACAAATACTGAAGAATAACCTGAGTACTGAAAGTACTACAGCTGAGCACTCCACATCTTTAAGTTAAGGCAAGCAAACTTGTAAGTCCCAGATTTAAAGGTTGAAAGAAGCTCTGTACAAAATCCTAACAACGCAGCCCGAGGCGACACAGAAATAGCAGCAGCCTGGGCAGGAGTAGAGCCAGAAGATTATGGAGATCATTTTGTTTCTTTATCAAACAGTCAAAACAAGTGGTTTGAGAGAGAAACTTTCCACACTTTTGCTTTCAAACTCTAAACTTTTGCTTTCAAACTCTAAACTTTTGCT